>JAYJMF010365288.1:0-27770 GCA_036873715.1 Salvia sclarea | reverse complement strand
GGATACAAGCACCCCACTCCCTTGGGTTCGACCCGAAGCTTGCCACTAGCGGAACCTAGTGTAGAAGTCTCGGAAAATACAAATTTCATCTTGGCGGACAGCGTTGCTCAAGCAACGACAAAAACCCCGAGTGGCGCACACCGCCAGTGCCAAATTTAGAATGGGACTTAGTGTTTAACCATGTCGAGCCTTCCGAGTTTGACGACTTGCGGATTCCTCACAGGATTCAACCTTTTGCTCGAGTTTATCAAGGCATGCCAGAAGAGCTGAATGAAGACTGGGAGATACTGAAGTGCCTCTTCATCAAGTGGTACTATGTTTTCTCCCGGCTACCTCAAGATGAGAGGACTGCACAGGCTGTTTGGAGAATCTTCCTGTTCACCTACCACGATCAAATTCTTATCGCGAAACTAAGGGACGTGGCTAGGGAAGGCGGAGTTCGACTGCACTTGGTGCCTCGCTTCAAGAAGCAAGATCCTCCAAGCCGGGATGAACAGCTGGATGAGTCCAGAATTCAGTATGACGTCACGACAGCCACTACGGTTCACGGACTGACTTTTGAAGAGCTCAAGGAAGAGTATCAGTGCCTCGCCTTCAGCATTTATAATCTGTATGGTTGTGCCCACTTGTATAAGGGACAGAAAATAGATTAGGCTGGTGTTGTTTCTTTCTTGTTGCATTCTGATCTTACTTGTAATTGTCCTTTTCCACTGCTGGCTATAAAACTTGTTAAAACATGTATTCATGTTTCTGTTGTTTTAGCATCGTCAAAAAGGGGGAAATTGTTGGGAAAATCCTTACCTTAGTTTTGATGATTACCAAAACACTGTTGCTTAGTTATAACCTTCGGTATACTGCAAGTCTTGTCTTATCTTCTCTTAGGTTTTAAAGAAACTAAGATACTAAAGTTTCAAAGCTAAAGTGCAAAGGAATGCTACCACGAGAAGACTGCAGCCTAACCTAAAGCTACTTCAGCCAAAGATTGTATCTAAAGCTGCTCAGACAAAAGCCGCCTCTTGTTACCAGCCAAGGCTGAAGACGTTCATAAAGCAGGATAAGCAGCTTTGATGAAGTCTGTAATGCTGATACTCGGAGACGTGCTGAAGATTGAAGAATTGCTAAAGATTGAAGAAATGTTGAAGCTGTTCTAAGGATACTCTGCCCGAAGCCGCATTAAATGCTGCGGATTCTCCGGGATTGACCAAGGACGATTGGACGTTTGCTTTATGGTCAACAGTGTCCTTTTCAGGACATCTCTGTGTCCTAGTTTAGGGTTTCAAACCTAAAAGGACCGTAAGAGAAAAAGATGGGCTACTTTTTCTAAGGAGTGGTTGAAGATCTGCCATCAAGGACGACAGACCCTACTTTCTCTGCAACGGCTCTTTTGTTGAAGAAATCTCCCTCCAACGGATCTCTTCTCAAATGTGCCTATAAATACTTGACCACCTCCGCCCTTCTACCTCGCCGATCGATCTAGTGAGCTTGCTTCTACAGAAATTCTCTCTCAACTCACTACATCGAAGAAGAGAAGTTTGTAACTAAGTGTTCATCTAAAACACTTCTCTTAATCTCTGTCAACTCTTGCGACTGTTTGCTAAGAGTTTTCAGTTGGAGATTTTCTTTCTACTTAGCTCGAATCTTGTATTAGAGTTAGAGTTAGAAGTTGTACAAGTGTTCTAGTCATTTGGAATCCTTGTAAGGTTACTTAGCACCCGCAAGCTAAGGAGGAATCCGACACGATAAGTCGGCACCGATAACTGAACTTCGGTGACAAAGGTTTGTTGTGCACCCGTAAGCACGAGCCACTGTTATAGTGAATTGACTGCAGTACTCAGTCCGTGGACGTAGGAGTTGATCGCTCCGAACCACGTAAAAACGGCTTGTGTTCTTACTGTTTGGCTAAGTTCTTTCTCTCTCTCTTTGACTGATCAGTCTTTGCTGATCAGCCCTTATATCGAACTTTGCTTAAGCAAACTGCAACCTTAACTTTAACAGCCTAAGCTGTAACCGACTAAACTCAGCCCGCAATGGTTATTAGTCCAACTGACCAGTATTTTATACAGTCAGTAAGATTCATAATTATAGGCTATTTACTATTCCGCTGCAACATCTCTTTTACGAAAAACTGCATTCAGGTGTATTCCTCCCATACACCTGTTCAGTATACAAAGGCCAAACACACTCTAATCGCCAAAATTTGTTTGATTGTTGAGATCATCAAATTAAAAGCAGGTAAGAAAACAATTGATAAAAC
Organism: Salvia sclarea; assembly: GCA_036873715.1. Taxonomy (NCBI): domain Eukaryota; kingdom Viridiplantae; phylum Streptophyta; class Magnoliopsida; order Lamiales; family Lamiaceae; genus Salvia; species Salvia sclarea. The sequence continues at coordinate 25,516 of JAYJMF010365288.1, read as the reverse complement.
ATATAAATTGCACAATAGAAATATGAATACTAAACTAGGGTTCTTGTAAATTTATCAATCGAAACTATAAATCTAAACCTATTCAACTATAGAAAATAAGAAATCAAGAGCATTCAACTTATTAAAATCAACAAGACATGAATTAAAGACAATGGAAATCGGAATTGGAAAGGATGAATTACTCTCTACAAAGTTAATTTGAATCTGGAATCCAAAGTTAGTGGCAATGCTGCGTTGATGGTAGCGCTGGACGCACACCTCATATATCTTCCTCGTTTGAACTCCAATTTTAAAAACAAATTTGCGTACAAACTCAATGGTGATGTACTTCAATCTTATGAAGTTCTAACTCCTCAAATGTTTAGCTTTTTTAGCCCAATTTCACCATGCTTTCTTACAAAGCACAACGAGCACAAGATTAGCCCCCACAACAACTAATGAATTTCGCTTGAATACCATAAAAAGGGCTATTAACACCAATAACTTATTTTGTTTGTCATTTCACTTGAATACCATAAGTTATAATTAATTTATAAAAAAAAAAATCTTATTATGGTTTGTCATTTCTAAGATATATAATACAGTATATTTTTAATTTTTTTGAATCTAACTCATAATCGTTTCTTTAATTTTACAAACTTAATTCTCCAAATACTTTGATAACTCATAAATTTTAAGATATTGTATTTTATAAACTATATAAATAAGCTTCACCCAAACGTAAAAATGCTGTTTGTTGATCTGGGTTAGTAGCAACCCAGTCTTGTCCCATGATTAGTTGATGATGGTTAAGCTTCATAGTGGCCCATGACCCATAACGCAAATATTACTTTATTTATAATATTCGTTTTTATGAATTTGACACTGGAAAAATTAAAGGTAACATCACAGTAGATGTAAGGTGGGATTTTTAATTTTAGACATCAATTATTCTACCATTAGCAATATTTTTTTCTATAGTAGGGTTGCTTACGCCAATCTCAATCTCAAAATTGCCAATCTATCAAATTACTTATTATAACCTTTTTCTTTTATTAATTACAAATAATTTTTGGAAAAATACTGAAAAATTGCCACAATGTTTGAAGTTCTTTAAAACATTTAAGTGAACAAATTAATGCTAATGTACGTCATTGTGATGGAGTTAGAACTTAGAAGTTTATCCTGAGAGAATAATTTGAATGGGAGTAGAATATTAATTAATAGTAACTACTAGGGTGTCAAAATTGGCTTCTATACTAACAACTCGAAGGGCGTTGATATGAATAGTAATTAATATGCATATTAAGAATATAGTTAATATATATATATGAGCAAAACTTCTATGCGGCCGGCCACAACTTTGTGGCCGGATCAGCCCCGGTTTGACCGGGTTTGACCCGGGTCAAATCGTTGACCGGGTAAATTATTTTTTTTTTTATTTTTTTATTTTTTATTTTTCTTATTTTTTTAAATTTTTTTAATTTTAATATTAATTTTCGAAACCAATGGCGGAGCCGTTTGTTATTTGTTGTCCCCTATTATTATTTGCCGCTCCTTTTCTAAGCCATGAGTCGAGCGAGGGGAGCCGAAGGCGAACCCGGAGCGAGCTCAAAGACAAAATTGTTGCCGGTCTCATTATCTATATATTAATTTTCGAAGCCGAAGGCGGAGCCGTTTGTTGTTTGCCGCCCCCTATTATTTGTTTGCCGCCCCCGATTATTGTTTTTAGTTGGCACTATTAGTTATTCGAAATGACACTTGTAATTATATAAAATGACACTTTTAGTGTTTCAAATTGGCACTATTTCTATTATTGTTTTTAGGGGGCACTATTATTTATTGGATATGACACTTATAGTCATATAAAATGATACTTTTAGTATTTCAAATTGGCACCCATCATTATTAAAAATTGGGCTTTTTTGTAAAAAAAAAAAAAAATCAACGGCCGGGTCAACGGTAAACGACCCGCGTTGACCCGGCCCGTTGACCCGACCCGTTGACCCGATCACACAGTGTGCGGCAAGTTGCACCAGAGTGTGCCTCTTGTTTCATACATTAATTATAGGTAGGTTTACACGTGGATAATTATAGTGTCATTGGTTGCTTTTGTTTCCAATTTGCCTAATAAAATCACGCACACAGTTCAAGCAGTTGGTAATATTTGAATAGAATCAGCGCAACACCGAACAACAATCTGCTCAATAAAAAATCAAATATAAGAAATAAACAAATAAGCAAATAAGCAAATGAAAAGAAAATAATTAACATCATTAACATCAAAGAAAATAATTAACATCATTACGTCAAAAGAACTACACTCGGATAAACGAACATTGTGTCGAATTAAATCGAGCATAAATAGTGGGAAATAAACTTTGATTATTTTGTGTTTTGCTATTAATTACATCTCCACACCTGGAAGACAATAATCAATTTGAGTCATAGCAACTAAGAAAACAAACGGTGAACATTACTGATGCAATTTGAACTACTCACTTTGTCAATATATGATGATAGTTATCATAATCTCGATTGACTTGTTCAAATTTGTAGATAAATAGTGGGAAATAAAATTAGAGAGGCTGAAACAATCATTAACTATGACAAAACTAAAAAAAGAAATGAAATTATCACAATACAAATAAATAAAAATTTCAAAACAAATTCCTATAAACTATGAAACGGCATTGACATAGGTTTTCGAGTAGGCTTTTGGTATCAGTTTCTTATTAAACTGAAACTCAAATGCAAAAGATCAACACAAAAAGTAGTGGAATCGAGCGGGACTTAAAAATATAATCATAATAGCACTTTGAACTCTTACTCACACTTTCAATTTATATAAAGCCATGAAACACAGCCCAACTTGTGATCGGAAATTGAATTGATTGAATCACCGTACCCTTATTTTGTGATTGTGAAATATATATAAGGTTCAATTTTGTGTTTCCCATTAGATAATAAATATGAATATGAATTCCATTAGATGAAATTGGGGAGAGATTTTCTACTATTTAATTGCTTAAAAAAAAGAAGAATCAAATACACATGCAGTTATTGCATCACTTATTTACTTTTCATAATTATATTAAATTTAAAATTAAAAAAAATCGAAACAGAAAGCTCGTAAAAAGGAAAATGAAAATTACCATATGAAGCATTAGTATTTGATTATGTAATTAGTTAATTAGTCAGGCCAATAATTATGTTGATTAATAACGCTAATCCAATATTTTTATTCAATTCGTTGACTTTACAATCAATTCCCTATAACATGCTTTTGAATAGGTTATCAATTAGTATTAGCACATTAATTCTTTAAAATAGCAATAGCAATAGCAAATCAAGAGGAATTAAATATTAATTCCTAGTCAAACTATCCTAAAATAAAGTAAAAATATTAAATATAAAGGAATTAAATATTAATATATTTATAAAAAGATAAAATAAAAAATAAGGGTGAACTTTTGGCGGGAAACTATTTTTGGTAGCGAGTCCTTTATATATATATATATATATAGATTATATACGAAAGTGTGATTTAATTAATGAACTGTAACACGTAAACAAATTAATCGTGCCGAAAATACATTCTCATATTAATTACACGTGCACACAGGAACCCCAAACACAAGTCAAAATAAAAGAGTTGATTTTCATGAGCAAATTAGTCTTAGTTAAGTAAACTTGAGAATAAGATTAAGATGTTGGATATCTTCTGATGATGCACTTTCATTAGCAAATCATGGCAGATGTTTTAGGCAAATGGTTTGACTTCAATTAATTAATTTGAGAAACAACAATGTCAAAGATTTTATGCTTAAAAGGTGGTAATATTTTAAAAGAAAGTGTGAGGGTAAAGCTTCAAGCCCAAGTAAAACATTATTGCTTTTAGAAAATTGGAAGTCAACCACAATATTTTCTTCCTGGTTGAAAATTGACAAATTTTACTTTTGAAAATGAGATACTACAATTCATAAATTCAACCCCTCTATTTGGCATCTTTTAATTAGTCAGCTCAGAAGACGTCTTTAATAAATCCCACGACATAAACAATTTATAACTGTGAATAAAGCAAAAGTAGGTTAATGCCCGAGTTTCGGGTTCGAGTCCTCCGTGATGAGACTTTTAAATTTCTGCATTAATTTATCCCAAAAAAATAGGTCATTAATTTACCTGTATAATAAAGATACTTAATAGAGACTTTTAAATTTCTGCATTAATTTATCTCAAAAAAATAGGTCATTAATTTACCTGTATAATAAAGATACTTAATAAGACCAATATTACTAACACTAGTGAAAGTTTAAGGAGCTATTTAAGTATTGTCCGTGATAATATATAGTGAAATTATATATATTGTCCCAACGTATGGACTTTTTTACGTCCGTGTCTTAACCTAAGTATAATTACAAATTGACCTATAACGTATGCAAATTTTTAATGTCTGTGTCCTGATGATCGTATTCCGGCTAACTTGCCTAGGTGGAACACCGGAAAACCACATAAGCCGTACGTGCGACATTAATAATTAAAACAAAGAAATGCAAATTGACACATGACATCAAAAATAAAAAATCTAAAATAATATAAATTACACATGGCATAAAAATTAAAAAATCTAAAAGTACTAAAAGTACAAAATAAAAATAAAAAAATAAACAAATTTAAATTCCAATAATTTATTAACACAACCCCCACACCCCCAATCCACACCACCTAGCGCCACCTCTACTTCCCAGCTCCCCACCCCAAACTAGAGCTGTCAAATGGGCGGGTCGGGCCGGGCCCATCGGGCCAAACACTATTTTTCTGACCGGGCCAATCCGGCCCCTTTTTTTTTAATTTTTTATGGTCAAACTTAATAGATATATGCATTTGTTTGAAGTAGAAGTGCAGAACCAACCCTAATAAACAATAAAAATTAAATATAAAGCAAAATAAATCAATATCTCGTAAAATTTAAATAATCCAAGTTAACAAACCCTACATTAATGTATGAATCAATATTACGTTTGTTTCAAGGAAGAGAAGAAATAAAACAAACCCTACATTAATTTACAAATATACAATTAACATTAATTAATTACATTAATAATAAAAATAAATATAAAAAATTGTTAAATAATTGTTAAACTAGGCGGGCCGAAAAAGCCCGTGGGCTTCGGGCTTTTTTGGCCCGGAAGTCCGGTTGGCCCGGAAGCCCGAATGGAGGGGCCAAAAAAGCCCAAAATTTTTCGGGCCATCATATTCTCAGCCCAGCCCAGCCCAGCCCAAACTCAGGGCGGGCCGGGCCGAAATTGACAGCTCTACCCCAAACTCCCCCCTCCTCGCGTGGCGAGGTTGAGCGGCGGGCGCGGCCTCGTTGGCGTCGGCGGAGCGGCAGCGGAGCATTTGGATGAGCCGCGCGACGACGGCGATAGCGATGCGAGGTCTTGATGAGGCAGCGGATCTCCTTGGCGGTGTCTATTCCGGCGGCGAGGTCATCGGATTGGAGTAGGAATCAGCGTGACGTGGCTACTCCGCTATCTTCGGCGCCCAAAGTCATAAGAGGGTGGGGGTTGGTGGGGGTGGAGGGTGGGAGACGGGGAGTTGGAAAGTGGAGGGTGGCGGGTAGGGTGGAGGGGTGGGGTGATGTGGTTGGGGGTGTTAAATAAATTAGTGAAATTTAAATTTGTTACTTTATATTTTTTATTTTTATTATTTTAGATTTTTTAATTTTGATGCCATGTGTTAATTTATATTATTTTAGATTTTTTATTTTTATTTTTGATACCATGTGTCAATTTACATTTTTTTTGTTTAATAATTAATGCCATGTGTACGGCTTATGTGGTTTTCCGGCGTTCCACCTAGGTAAATTGGCCGGAATCCGATCATCATGACACAAACGTTAAAAATTTGCATACCTTATGGGTCAATTTTCAATTATGCTTAAGTTATGACATAGACGTAAAAAGGTCCATACGTTAGGACAATATATGTAATTTTTCCTACTATATATGATTACTATATTTGGTAGAATGAATCCTATATAGTGTCCTTTTACTATATGTTGATCTACTCGGTGCACACTGTACTCTGTTCGTCATGTATATTTACTTCTAGACAAATATTTGCGTTAGGCCGGCCTAACGTTAGACCAATTGTTTGTCACTTCTATTCTAAGCTATGATTCGTGCGAGCGAGGGGGAGCCGAAGGCGAACCCGGAGCGAGCCGTAAAAGCATAATTGTTGTCAGTCTCATTATCTATATATTAATTATCGAAGCCGAAGGCGTAGCCGTTTGTTGTTTACCGCCCCCTATTATTGTTGTCACTCTCATTATTTATACATTAATTGGGCCGGGCCTAACGTAAATGTATCTCGATTTATAACATATTTTGCATTTCATATTTTATTGACTACTTGGTAGTTAATTAATTAAGACGTTCCTTTGGAATTAAGGTTAATTTGTTGTCAATTCGAAAACAATTTTTATAATTAAATTTTCTTAAAAACAAGAAAAAGAAAAGAAAACTAGAAACACCGTTTCCACATCGTTTGTATTATCATGCACAATTATTCGTTCACGTAAGTATCCGTCGTTCATATTCACACTTTCGTTAACAACATCAAATTAGTGGACCATAACAAATATATTAACGAAGCTAACAAAGATTATACTCCTTCCCCATCCATAAACCATTTGCCACATTTTCCTTTTTTTGTCTGCCCATAAGCATTTGTCACTTTTCACTTATGGTAATTTTTTAACCCACTTTTTTAACTCTGAATGCACTCTTTCAATTCTCAATACAAATTTTTAACTAAATCAACAAAACTATCAAAATCTATACCAGTTAAAATATGGCAAATGGGTTATGGACGGAGTGAGTACTATAAACTCTATTCGTTGATATCATTAACTACGAATGAATTACCCCCGGTCCACCAAAAGCATTTACAGTCTTTAGTGGTACGAGTTTCAATAAATTGTATTGAATGTAAAGTCAGTGAAGAAAGGCCCACAACATATACAGATGATTATATCATTGCAGCGAAAGGCGAACAAACCCTCGCCCCCAGGGCCCCCACCCCCCAGTTCGACAGTATGGTGGAGGTGTTAAATCATGGTACTCAGCGGCCCATTAGGTGGGAGGCCCAGTGCCTGGTGCTCACAATGAGCCATTCCCCAGCAAGGAGGAATAAAACTCCCATACCGACTCGAACCAAGCTCATTGCAGCAAATCTGCCACCCAGGAACCAACTGAGCTGCCCATGCGGACACAGATGATTATATCACGTACATGCATACGATACGAGAAAGGTGAATGTTTTTGTATTATTCATAAATAAGTAAATAAATTGGAGTAGTAACTGTCTAATACTCCCTCCGTCCCGGCGAAAGTGAGTCATTTCTTGTCGGCACGGGAATTAAGGGGAGTTGAAAAGTAGTGTAAAGTGGTGATAAAAATATATATTATTTAATGTTATGCGAGTAATAAAGGTGTACCAAAAAGGAATACGACTCATTTTCGGTGGGACGGAGGGAGCAGAAGAAAGGGTGGAAAAGTGAAAAAAAGAGTATTTATAGAAGAGAGTTGGGAGTAGCATGATTTGATGGATGAGAGTGAAATAAATTAGAGTGAGTTGATGAATCCATAGATGATACGGAAATTGCCAATCATATCGCCGCATCCAACGGAGACTCTCATCACCCACACAAAAATTCATTTCAAGAAATATTTAGATACTTTTTCTTGACTATATTGGGTACATTTTTAGGCTTTTCGTGCACTCGTTTTCGAATTGCAATTGGTTCATTCTTCTTTGCCTTCTGACATCAATACCCCTCAGAATCTTGCTCCTCAACCATCCCCCCCACTTCACATTTCACAATTATCATCATTGATGTTAATGTGTACAAATACAATACCATGTATTGTAGGGCTACACTTGTTGTAGGTTTTGGTGGGCTCGACCCAGATCGAGCCGAGTCGGGCCGAATACTTACATGGTCTGAGCTGACTCACTGAGCTATCTGATGCAGCGAGAAGCGTGAAGATAATAGACGAATACTTCCGTTGATTCAAAGAATACCGGAAGCAAACGCAGATAGAGTGAAAATCCGTTGATTCTCTAGGAATACCGGAAAGAACAAAGAAGAAGGGGAAATAAACACGAACTTTTCATTAATCGATTCAACTCTCAAAATACATAAAAATAACTCTTATTTATAATACTACTAATTACTTGGAAAGAAATTAAATAATCAAATCAAATCAAATACTAACATATATCTCTAATTATTAATAATCTTTATTTCCATCTCTATCTCCATCACTATCATGTCAATCGAGGCAAGTTGAATGTTTCATAACTTCATTGTCAAGTTTGACTCATGTACTCCTTCCGTCCCAAGAAAAGTGACGCACTTTGACTTACACAAGTTTTAATAAAATGTGTTGACTTAGAGATAGTGGCGAAGGGATCCCGCCAAAAAAGTGTTTAATTTTGTGGGAACTCCAAAAATGGCAAAATGTGTCCATTTCTTTAGGAGGGAGTATCATAGATCATAGTGTCGAGTTCAAACATTATTAATAGAATATTTCAAGGCTTATGAACTTAGTCAAACCTTAGTTTTGTAGGTTTATTTCCTTTATGAATTAGTGACATTTTCTTTCAAATATAAATTGTGTTAGTGGTGAAACTATCCACTTTTGGTAACGCATATGTAGAAACAACCCACTTTTATAAAAATAAAAATATGGAGAAAAATGCCTACACTCGAGTAAATGAACAAGAAAAAGTTATTGGCTATGCCAATAATTATGAGAGAAAATTAGACGGCCGGCAAATCTATTACCAACAGTCTAATCCATCTGCTTTGGTGATTAGTGTAGACACAAAATTTGTTACACCTCACTTACATGAAGATAATTTATACATGTTAGTATATTATAAGTGGAATCACGTATAACTTAATAATGTGGGTCTTTTTAGTTTTCATTATTTGGATTTGTTTCACAATAATATAGCATGTTTAGTAGAGATTCATTATGTTCGTGTAACAAAAAGTCGATAAAAAGATGTCATACAATTATTGTTAATTATCATATGGTAAAATAGGTTGTATCTATTTTCAAGCTAAATACTAGTGAATGATATGTCTACTATAAAAGTATGAATTTGATCACAATTTTGATATATTTTATAACTCAATTACATATCAGTTAGACCCACTATTCACCCTTGACGATTAGAAAACGAGGTTAGTTAATTTATTGAAAAGATTCTCTCTTGATTAAGTCATGACATACATTGTTCTTTTATAAAATCTTCACAACTTAATCACACTATTTTTGCTGCACAAATCCTCCACGATATTTGTATATATATTTACTTCAAACTATTAAACATCACATAGCATCAAATCTGCAGCTATTGCTGTTTTAGAAAGGAAAAAACATAACTATATTTCTTTGTACAATTATTGAAAATGCAAAGCTTATTTGACAGAACACTGTAAAACAGGTGCTTTCCCATGATAAATACTAATGCTAGAGGGTTATGCACACAGTAAACAAAAACCATAAACGTATCCTCTCAAAATCGAACAATGATGCCCAGAATAAACACAAATAATTATCAGGAAAAACACACCTATATTATCGAGTCGTAAAAATATTTAGGATCGAGTCTACAAACCTCCTAAACAAGCACCATACGGTAAGTTGGGCTCGAGGTGAGGTGTCTACTGTTCCAACATAATTCATGCTTTCCTCTTTTTCAATTTCAAGGCCCTCGTCTTTCTTAGATTCGGAGTCCTGTTTCTCTGCGTAAAGACACAATTTTTAACTTCAGCTATGGCGAAAATCCATTCCCAAGCAACCCACTTATTCATGAATCAAATTTCCATCAAAACGAGGCGATGATGATGAACTCGCATAACTAATTGCTGTAATATTATTCAACACACAGTGTATAAATCACAGTTCTCCTATACTACTATACTAGCATGAGCGGGATGCAATAAATGATTTCAGATATAAAACAAAATTTCCTAAAAGCAAGAATAATATTCTTCATAGGTAAAAAAAATGAGAGAATGTAAATGGTTACTATTATGCAAGTTTACCAATTTAAATTACCAAGGAATTGCCAATCTAACTTGAGGTGCTCTTTTTTGCAGCATAGGTCCGGTACGCAACCAACCCAACAAAAGTAGCCGCAGCTCCAACTGCAATTTTAACATAATCAAGTCATGACAGCAAAGTCAGATCTAGTAAACAACGAGAATGCAATGCAAGCCGAATTAGAAGGGATATGTCAACTAATATAAGATATGCTATTTGTTAATTATTATAGTACAAGGGTACCTGAGAGACACATGAGAGCATTATTAACAAGTTTCTTGTATCGCTTTTGGCTACGCCCCTGATCGGTTTCAGGAACATTAAGATGAGGCTGCTGAGCTGCATTCAGAATTCTGGAGAAGACATCATTTACATCTCTTTCTTTCACACTTACGGGGATAGGTGCATCAATCCCCATATCCACACAAATCTAGATGAAAACAGGTGAAGGTAAACTCTAATCAGAACATGAAACACCTGTATCAATTTTTTCGTCATTTTCACTTTATAGATGGCTCTGGTACACAGAAACACTTTCGTATCTCTTAATACAAGTTTCAAGAGTGAGGGAGATAGTGCCAAAGAGACATCGAGTACCTTGGCAGAATCTCTGTTTGACGTTGAACTTGAATCTAGATCATTTTTTGCCGCAATCAGGAGACAAGGCATCCCAAAACCACTCTCTTCCCCTTGCCTTGCCACATAAGAAAGCAATTCTACTGCTCCATTGAGAGAAGATTCGCTTGAACTGGGGGGAAAATAATTAATAATAATAATAATAAAGAAGTGAGACCATGACAGAAGGAGCCACTATATTCAATCCATATATTGTCGTCGAAATTCAAAGACAACAAATAATAATAAAAACAATTAGATGGTATGATATTATATTACAACTTCAGAGAAACCCTGATAAATTGTTAGCACAGTGAGCGAAAGCATCCCAACCTGTCATACACAAAAACAGCTACATCACAAGCAGCCAAAGATTCCTTATTTGATAGAAGTTTCTTAACTCCATCTTCAGGAATCTCCTGGAGTATCAACGTCTTCTTATTACCCTGAAATTAAAACAAGCAAAATAAAAACAATCAATCAATCAGTTGACTACAAAATACACACACACACACACAAAGAAAAAAGTACACTAACAACATCAATACCAAATTATCATAACTGAACCTATATTTCATACATTTTCTAAAGCCAATAGAAGTTCTTAGAATGGGGTAAAGCTAACAGGTAGAGCATTCAAAGCCATGCGAGTTCAAGATTCTAAATGGTAGATTCTAGAGAGTTCTTAGCAAGGAAGTTGGACTATCTACAAGAACTTTATCGCTCTTGAACTGTTTTCATTGACCTTAGAGATAGCTAAGAAAACCTATATTTGTAAAGCATCCAGAGAATCTGCAAGATGGATAAAAGCTTATAAATAGGAAGGAGCCTCATTTGGAACATAATTTGGAAACTACTCACTTGTACTCGCGTTATTCATTGTAATATAGATACTTCTCCAAAGTATTAACTTTCTAAGAAATACTACATCCAGGTTACTCTAATACCACACAAGTTTGTGACTTTCACCAGTGCTAAGTAGTGAGTTGTGACAACTTGGTTTAATATTTCAAAGAAAGTTATTATAGAAAATTTGCTTTGCAATTAATACTCACCGCATGTTGATGAACGATATTCACAGCATATCTTTCACTAGTTGTCGGAGTATAATTTTCAGAAAAGGGCCTGTAGTTGGGATAATAACATATTTTAATTAATAATATGAAACGAGTACAGTGGCCAGTTCATATATTTATAAATAAACTCTATAAAATATATAGTTTAAGGCACCACCTTCCCAGCAATGATGTCAGCAATGCAGATTTTCCAGCCTTTTTAGGTCCAAAAACAAAGCACTGGAAGACATTTCGTTCTGTTTGTTGTTTCTTCTTATCTAATAATCTCCTCCTAGTGATGTGCAAGGCTGATGCTGCATTACAGTTGTGCCCAACATATATCAAGTTGGCTATTGTTTGAGCAGGATCCAGCAACGTCATAAGAGCCCACTGCACTATAAATTAGACATGAGAATAAAACAACAAACATAAAGTGTCGCTAAGTGAAGGAAACTTATAAGTTTGGGATAAGATATATCGCCATGGACAAATATAGTTTCAGACGAGCAAGCAATAAGATTATAGTAATAAAAGTTTGAAATATGCTTTTAACATTATTAAGAAAGTGCAGGAAATCTTTTACATGAATGACAGTTCACCATAAGGTTTGCATAATGGAAGTGATATTAAAATCCGCTATAAATTCCTAATATTTCTAAGTTAGGGCACAGAACTATAATCCACTTACAACACGAAAAATAAAACAATAAGACTTAACCGAGTTTTATTAATTTTTTTTTTTGAAATTACAACCACGATCTGTTTTCTTATGGCTTAAATGCTAGTTTGCCATATATAGAAACTGTTGTTGCAATTACATTCTAAATTTGGCATTAACGCTTAATAAGAGTAAATAACAAATATATAGAAAGTTAGATCAAAACCACAGTAATTAACCCATGTAAAAAAATAGTTGTTCTTTATGAAATAATTAATGCGTGAAATGAATAGTTTAGGCTATGAATTAATAATTTCTAGCATCTGAATTTCCAGTCTTTTGTAACGGAACAATTCATTTATAAGAAACCAACAAACAACACATCCAAAAAGAGCAACCAGGAATACCCACCTGAGAAAGAAATCCAGAAAGAGACAACCCACGTAGTGGAGTTCTATCAACTGCATCCTTATAAGGAGCTTCATCCCAAGGACTAAATTTACATTATAAGAACCAAGTCACATATATAAGAAAGACAAAAGTAAAAAAAAGCTAAAATTTATGCAAAAGGATAAGAGGAGCAAAATCCAGTTGCTGGCAGATATACTTTGTTCCAGCTATCACCACCCCACATGAAAACTGTACACACACCATTCACCCCAAATATTATAGATAATATTTACCTTTCTGGTGCGGTTGAAAATAGATCTTCAAGCTCATTTTCCCGAAGAACTCCATCCTATAAAAGCAAAAACGCAGCAAACACATGAACATGGGCAAAATATTATCAAAATATCAATGCCACAGACACAATAAGCATATGTAACAAAATAGCATTATCACAAGTATGACAGTCTAGCGTATGTGAATTTGACTGTCTTTTGGTTTGCTCAAGAAAAAGAAAGTGCACATGGGGCAGAGGTGACTATGGATATCTAATATGTTTGAGCATTGTCTCTAAGGCAAGTGGTTAAAACTTTTAACAATGTCAAGCAAATAAACCAATGAATGTAATCTAATTTGGCTAGGCCTGTAAGGCTGAAAGTGTGAGAGCATTGTAAAACATGTACAAACATACTTGAAACAAAACCTCTTTCAAGTTGGTGTCCATCTTGCTATTTCAAGCTCATGATTATAGACTAGTAATCTAATGAGATATGTATTAAGAAATCATCAATTGAACTAGTAAGGCAGTAATCGACATACTTTATCATCATCGAATGTGCTGAAGATTCCCTTTAGAAACTCTACAGCTTCACTAGTTAATTCAACACTCTGCAAGGACACAAGCATAAGAGGAGGATAAGGTAAATGCTTACAGAGACAAAGTATAAGAAAGAAGATGGAATTAAATAATATAAATGTATATCAAAACAAAACATGCTTCAATCATGTAATAATTAGTACCACAGCATCAAATAGTTTTAAATGATAACTACTTCAATTCATGACCGTTATTAGACTTCATTCACTGGAGACTGAATGAAGATAAAGGGACATATATCGCCCAGTTTACTATTTTAAAGGGCAACAGTTCTCTTTGTAGCAAAATAAACTTTACTGGAAATCATCAGAAACGACTATCATAGGTCCAGTTGAAGAATAGTAAGCAGTTAACCATGCAATTCCAAATCCCATACATGAAATCTTAACCTTTGCTATAAAAGCAAATATCATATCCAAAATCATGAAATGTGCTACAGATCTGAGAAAACCAAATCATTTTCCATGATGGTTCACATAAATCTAATAAATGTGAGTGTGTCTGTGTGCTAAATAATTTTTATACCTATATACCACAATCACTTCCCCTATACATCATGATGCCTCACCAAACGGTTTATATAATTATTGATATCTTCAATCTAAAAAACTCATTAGAGAAATGAGATAACTAAGCTTTGAGGATCTTTCACCAACATGGCATCCAGCCATGACACAGACGCCTCACTAAGATTTTCCATTAGCTCAAAGAAACATTATTACGATCATTAATCAACGAATAGAGACACAGCTGGCAATCACCTGATCTGGAGCCTTTTTTTTGGGAAAGGATAAATAATCATCCCCAAGTTTTAGCTCATCATTGTACCCAAACTTTCTCAAAACAGTCCATGTGGTCTCAATTCGTCCTTTCTCTATAAAAAGAGCGTGAAGAAAAAGAAACCCTGTCAAGGTCAGACCGAGCTCATTCACACCTTCAGGCAACTTTTCTCGAACCACACTCTTAACACCTACTACTTCAGCAGGTTGCAAAGGAGAATTGAAACATTTCACCTAATTACATTCAATGAGATAGAGTTAAATAATTGTAAAGAAAACAAGAACTCTATTTATTTCAGATAAGAAGAAAATTAAAACTACCTGAAATTCATTTAGCTCGTCATCATTGAGAGCACCATCCATATCAAGATCACAAAGAATAAATATCCTCTTTAGCGCTCTCATGCATCGTGGTCTTAAGGCTTGGGTTTCTTGATCAAACAAAGGAGCTGTTGGGTGAAGGACAGCCTTTTGAGCAAAGTAAAACACTTCTTGGATCTAAAACAATTTACAAGGACTTCAGTTGTCTGACAATTCTTATTTGATCAAATCAAGTCTAATTCATAAAAAAAAAGGTTAAAAAACATTATCTCAGACCTGAAGCATATTAGCTGCCGAACATTCTATGCAGGTCTCGATCTCCCGAAACTGCTGCATAAGTGGCATCATTTCAACACTCAAATTGTACTCTTCATCTCTCCTGTCGAGCTTGCAACCAGCGACAATCACCGGTGCTCTGATCTAAGCAACCACAATCCAAAAGCCACGTTTGAGTTCACATAAAACAACGACAAACGAAACACCAATACAACATAAAACAGATCGTTTTCCTCAACAGATATCAGTTGCAAATTCAAAATTGAACATCCCTGGCAGCACATGCATCTCAGCTACCACACCAATACACCTCTTAAGGAGAGTGGAAACTTAATTAAGCAAAGAGGCAGTTTCTATAGTCTTAATCCAGCTCAAACTCTTAATAGCCTCCACATTACAAAAGTCTAAACCAATGCTTAAAAAAAAACAAAAAAAAAACAACATCATCGCAGAATCAACAGAAGAAACACGTCAAATCAATTCGAACCTCTAATCTCCGGAGCTCGTGGAGCCAGAATGTACTGAGGCGATTCAGCGTCAGAGGCTGATCGCATGCATAGGTCAACACCACAGCATCAGCTCGCTTCAATTCCTCGGCAAGCTTCCCTCTATACTCCAAGCTGCATCCACAAATCAACGAATCAACCACTGAATCACGAAAAAAACGAAAAAAATTGAGACGAAAAACACGCGCCACACCTGCTGGAGGTGTCGATGATGATGATTGGGACGTTATCTGGATAATAATCGGACGGCAGGCGCGTGGGGGGCAGAACGGGCGGAACTTCGGGGCGGAAGGACTCGGCGGCGGCGGCGGCGATGAGGCTCGATTTGCCGGTGCCGCGGTCGCCGATGACGGCGATTCTGACGCTCGTGCGGGTGGTTGCTCCGCCACCTGGCATCGATTTGGCGCTTGTTTATGCGTTGATTTCTGGTGATTTAGGTTAGATTTGTGAGCTTGATTTTTCGATGGAGTGAGGCAAACTCCAGCTTTAAATCTACTCAGATTGAAAAGCTGCTTATACCAAATTTTTCCTCTATTTTTTTTTTCTTGGATAACAAGTTTTACATGTGATATGATTGCATGAGCTAATTTCGACTTTCATAAAAAGGATGAAAAATGGAGTATATTAATTTACGATATGAATAATTCAATCCTTTTGACTTTCTTAAAAATTAATTTTTAATTGAATTACTTAACTATAGATTAATCTACTGAAAAATAATAATAATAACAATAATTAAAAAGAAAAGAGAATCGTGAAATCGCGGTTGCTTTTTATTTTTTTCAAATAAAAGAGTGACATAGGTAGATGGTATCACATACGATTCTGCAATATTTTTCTAAAATGGGTAAATTGGTGTTGGTGGTCCAATTTAATAACAGAATGGTTGGCATAGATTGGCTCAATTATAAAACTAAGGGTCAATTGTCGAATATCAATATTTTTTATTTATTTGACCTCAAAAAAGAATATTTTTATTTATTTATTTTGCAATCTCAGTAAATTTGATATCGTTCACAAACAAATTAAAAGGAAAATGAAACTTTTAGAAAGTAGTTGTATATAATAATACGCCAAAAATTACGAAACGGCTGCTATGTCAAAACTGGTAAGTCAATAATAATTTTAAAAGATTTGCTCGTCAATAATTAAGTTGCATAATTATGTAATTGATGTTACATACTCTTTTTTCTTATGTATACAACATAACTATCGTTATATTTGTTTTCTCACGCAGAAAAAATGGAAAGTTAGAGATATTTATGAAAAAGCTGGGAGCTATTTTGGACATATAAAACTTAATAATTATAGTATTTACAAAAATGGGAAATCGGTATATAATAAAAACATGAACTTTGGGTGAAGTTTGTTTTTTAACACGAATTTTAAAAAAATGTCAATAAGTACACGAACTTAGTGATTTGTAACAAATTTTATCACATAATCTATTTTCACCCAAATTGAAACTTATGTGGCACAACGTCGGCGTTCGGACGTGAACAAATCGGAAGGTTAAGTTTCAATTCGAGTGAAAATAAACTTCGTAATAAAATTATTACAAATTACTGACTTCGTGTATTTATTGTCTTTTTAAAAATTCGTATTAGTAAACAAACAGTCAAACATGCCGTAAAGTTAATGTATTTATTAATTTATATGCCAATTTTTCTTACAAAATCTCTGAATTGTATTTGGGCTTTAATATAAAAGTCGAATATAATTCTTTAAGCCCATTATAATATTGGGCCGGATTTCTTGGGCTTATTAACGAATCATAGAAATTGGTATCGCAAAATTGATTTTTGTTTATTTTGCGAAAATGCTGCGCCGAATCGTTCGAACCTCCGTCGCCGCCGCGCAGCGGTTCTCGACGAGAGCCGCCGTTGCGGAGGCGCCGGCGCAGGAGACGCTATCGAGAGAGGCAACAGACGCCGCCGCCGCGAATAGAACGAAAGGCGGCGGCGGCAGAGGCGGCGGCAGGGATACGCTCGGGCGGCGGATGTTTGCTCTGGTCTATTCGAAGCGGAGCGCCGTCGTGGCGATAAGGAAGTGGAAGGAGGAGGGGCGCCTCGTGCAGAAATACGAGCTCAATCGGATCGTTCGCGAGCTCCGAAGCCTCAAGCGCTACAAACATGCTCTCGAGGTTGCAAATCTGCTTATTTTTTCCCCTAATTTTAGTTTTGATTTGCTCTGCGATGTTCGTCTCTGTTAGTCCTCAATATATCAGATGCTTTAGTGTTCGAGCAATAATGCAGAAGTTAGGATGGCAGTATTTGCATTTTCGACATTTTTTAATTAAATTAGAAGAGAAACTGTTATCCTCCAATATCAAATTGAAATGTTACTATGATGTTCGTCTCTGTTTATCTCAATTTAGCGGATGTTTTAGTGTTCGAGCAAAAATGCAGAAGTTAGGATGGCAGTATTTGCATTTTCGACATTTTTTAAAAGAAAAACTGTTAATCCGATTGATATCAAATTGAAATGAATGTTAAACTCAATTCAATTTGGGGATGAGCGTTTCGCTAGGGCTTGCTATTTAGAAGATTTGAGGTATCTTAAACTTCAATTCATAGGTTAAAATTGTTGGTGGTTAATTGTTAGAGGATAGTTTGATGTTCAATTTCCAGAAATACGATCTCTTTGCGCGAGGCATTGTGTCCTTTGCTAGTTTGTTTCATGAGAAATTCTTAGGAGAAGTTCAAACTATATAAATTAAAGAGAAGTTTGAAGCTCCTGTTACATATTTTCATAACTTTTTGCATAGCTTTTGCCTGTTTGTGAATGCTTGCTGCAAAATCTTTGAACTATGAGCGAATCCCCAAATTTATGACCTAAATCGCAACGGCATTTGGTCTCTTGTATGCAGGTTTGTGAATGGATGACGACGCAGGAAGATATGAAGCTGATGTCTGGGGATTACGCGATCCACTTGGATTTGGTTGCGAAAGTCCGTGGTTTAAACAGCGCTGAGAAGTTCTTCGTCGACCTCCCTGAAAACATGGTAGATCCGATAACGTGCAGCGCCCTTCTCCACACCTACGTCCATTGCAAGGAGTCGGAGAAGGCCGAGGCGCTGATGAACAAAATGGCGGAAAATGACTACTTAAAGTCCCCCGTTCCCTACAACCACATGCTCTCTCTGTACGTCTCCACGGGCGAGCTCGAGAAGATCCCAAAACTCATCAAGGATGTGAAGAAGGTCACCACCCCGGATATCGTCACGTACAACCTCTGGCTGGCCGCGTGCTCCTCGCAGGATGCTGTAGAAACCGCGAGGAAGGTGTTCCGTGAGCTGATCGAGGCGAAGAAGATCGAGCCGGACTGGGTGACGCACAGCACGTTGGCCAGCATGTTCATCAAGCACTCGTTCCGGGAGGAAGCCGAGACGGCGCTGAAGGAGATGGAGAAGAAGGTGTCGCGGAAAGTTAGGGTCGCGTACGCGTCGCTGATCAGCCTGCACACGGCTCTGGGAAACAAGAACGACGTCCGTGGGATATGGAAGAAGATGAAGGCGACGTTCCGGAAGCTGAACGACGTCGAGTACACCTGCATCATCACCTCGTTTGTGAAGCTGAAGGAGCTTCGAGAGGCCGAGAAGATGTACGACGAGTGGGAGTCCGTCTCCCCCACCAAGGACTCGAGGGTCCCGAATCTCCTCCTCGCGGCCTACATCAACAGCAACGAGCGGATGGAGAAGGCCGAGGCCTTCTACAAACGGATGGTCGAGAGTAAGATCGTGCCGGGGTACACGACGTGGGAGCTTCTCACTTACGGTTATCTGAAGCAAAAGCAGGTTGACAGAGCCGTCGATTGCTTCAAGAGGGCCGTTCGGAGCGTGAGGCAATGGGATCCGGACGAGAAGCTCGTGGGGGAAGTGTTTGCCCTCGTGGAGGAGGTCGGCGAGGTTGAGGTCGCGGAGGGCTTGCTCGTCGCCCTGCGTCGCGTCGGCTATGTGAATACGGAGATCTACAACGCGCTTCTGCGGACGTACGCAAACGCGGGCAAAATGCCGCTTATCGTGGCGGAGAGGATGAAGAAGGACGACGTGGAGATGGACGAGGAGACGAAGAGACTAGTGCAACTAACGAGCAAGATGTGCGTTTCCGAACTCCCGGACGACGCTTGAGAACCGACGGAGGAGGAGCGATCCATCGTCGTCCGACGACGAATTCGTCGCAGTCGAGATGTCGGGTATTCGACCCGTGTGTCGGATCTTGACCCGTCAGATAGTCTGACATGATAGTTTATTAGTAGATGTAAAACTCTAAATTAGTTTTTGTCTATTTACTGCAGCTGAGCTGATCGAAATTTTGGAGTCTAAAATGGAGCTAACAGAATAACCTTATTATACTACTAATTAATAACTGAGATAGCAGAAAAATTGGGTCCGACTATAGTTATTCCTGTGAAAATAATTTTTTTAATATATCGTGAAAATACTTGAAAAGCCAAATGGTTCCAAGTATTTTATTTAATTTTTTGAAGTTCTCATTGATTCTATGCTTTGAGAGAAAACTATTCAGTCTTGTCATACAACTTATGGATTCAATAGTTTTTTAAGTGAAAATAAATTTATGTTACGATTCACGTAAAAAGAATTAACTTACGATAAATGAGGAAATGGTTGATCGTTTCCATTAACAGATTTTTCTTGTAGAAATTGTTTAAGGTGGGTTAGGTTGGTTAAACACTTAAACCAAAGAATTGATAATGTAAGTTCTCGTAATACATACTCCCTCCAATTCAAAATATAGGTCGTTTTGGAGTTTTAAATTTTTTTCAATTTAAATGTCGTTTTGACATATCAAACATTGACATATCAAACATTAATTACCCTTCTATTTAAGGTATGCATTAATGAGATCAAAGCAAACTGATTGACAATTTTTCATCTTCTTGAAGAATATGAAGTGTTTTCCCCTAGAAAGTAACAAATGTATAACTAAAAGTAAATTAATGATTCATTAATTAAATTTAATTTGGGTAACTTTTTGATTTATTAAAATATGTATCAAATCTTAGGAAGACTTATAATTTGAATTGGAGGGAATATTCATTATGGCTACGATTGCTTATTTATAATCAAGTTGATGCTTATTTTTTATGTAATAGATTTAAATAATGTTCATTGTGCTTGCAAATTGCTTATTGAAAATAACTTCGATGCTTACTATTACTAACCTCAGTTGGAGACTAATATTTCTAATTTTGAACTAATAAATCATAATTGTTAATTAGTGGACCTTATGTAAAAGATCAATTGGAGTCAAGAACTTTTATTCTGGCTGTGTAGTTTTTCATTCTATTGCATACATCATATAGTTATGTTTTTTTGGCGAAATTAGATAGTCAAATAATAACATTCTAAACAATGATAATTTATTATGCTAACATTTTTATTGTAGGGATTGCTTACATTAATCCATTATAATGCTTTCATTACATTATGATAATGCTTAAAATAGTTGGGTATCAACAAACCTTAAAATTTGTCCAGACTTGACCTAACACTTATAGAAAAAAATTGTAGTATTATTTGACCATATTTACTAATAACATGATAAATACGTAATAATAATTGTGCATTGTCTACCTTTTTAAAGAGAGAAATAGTATATTAATTCTACGCAGTTAATTTTCAATAAATAAATAGTATATTTCGTACACATTTAATTAATTTAATTAAAATAGAATCAATATTGGAAATATCCTCTTAGTAAAAAAAAATAGGAATTATCATCCCCCACCCAAAAAGAAAAATGTTTGAAACATCCCACCAATTAAACACGAATTCATTAAACGTTACTAATACATGAGAGGATACGCCTCTACGCAATTAATACTATATTTAAAAGGATGATTAAGATTGGAAGGATTCCCCATTAACCGTCTAAAACCTTATATAATATTTATACAATTACATTATTGCCCCTTATGCGTAGTAATTAAACTCATGAAAATTATAAATCAATAATTAATTTTGTCCATTGATTGAAAAAGATGAAGGATCCCGATCAGTTCCTAGTTAACACCTACAAAAAAAATTTCATTTGAACTCTCCTCTCTCTTTCTATATATATATATATATATATATATATATATATATATATATTAGGAGATGATTAGTTAGATCCCTCTAAAATTGTTAACCCCAAATCCGATCATAATTCTCAATTGCAGTATGGCCTCTTGCCATTATATGGTTATTAGCTAGTTAGCCTTTTTAGAACACTGGAAATGATAGTATTCAAATGCAAAAGTACGTGACTAATATATTGAACATATATAAAATTCAAACCATTATTTTTTCAATTGAGGGTTAAATTAAAATAAATTTTGATAAATATTTCCTCCGTCTCAAAGAAGTTTACTTGTATTTTTATTGGCCCAACGATATTGACATGTTTCTTTTTTAAGAAAATTTTTATTACTCACACAATTTTAAATTAATTTTATATATTTTTATAGCCACTTTACACTATTTTCTCTACTATTGAAATTCCATACCCAAAAGATATATGTCAATTTCTTTGAAACGAATAGATTATATTTTACTATATTTACAAACAATAATAAATGTTTTGAACTATAAAACAATGATAATCACTAATAAACATATATTTATACATTTATATGTACATAAGTGCCTATATACAATGATTTAATATTAATATTATATTTATTAAAATAATTTCTGACCTGAGGCATCTTTCAATTAATTAACTTCATTCACATCCCATTATTAATATTCACAATTTTAGTATATGTTTATATATTGGTTAATATACTCTATCCGCTATAATATTCACAATATGTTCATAATTACTACTCCCTCCGTCCATCAAGATAATGCATCATTTGACCCGGTGCGGGTTTTAATAAAATATAATTGACTTTAGTTGTAGTGGAGTATGGATCCCACAAAAAAAGTATTGTTAAATGTAAAAGTAATATTAGTGGAGAATGAGTCTCACATAAAGTTATTGAAAAGTATAAAAGTAGTGTAAATAAATATTAAAGTAAGAGTAATAAAGTGAAATAGAATATGGGGTCATTTTCAAAAATAGGAGTACATATTCTTGGTGGACGTCCCAAAATTACAAAAAGTGAATAATCTTGGTGAACGAATGGAGTATTTTATTGTATGTTTAAAATTACTAGCAGAGTATGTTGGTTCATGGTTGCACACTCTTCATAAAATTTATACTCCCTATGTCCACTAAATATGACACCCTACTTTTGGGTGCACGAAGATTAAGAAAGTGGTGTTTTTGTGTGTAAATTAGTGTGACCACTTTTGTTGACTTATTTTTTAAGACAAATTTATTTTCACTTTAGGAATGTACCATTATTAGTGGGACAACTCAAAATGGAAATGGTGTCATAATAAGTGAGATGGAGTGAGTATTAAAGTTAAGATATTTTTAAAAATTTCTCAATAAAAATAATAATAATTAAAATTTATACAAATAAAGTATTAAAGTTAATTAAGTTTTGTTCTCAATTTGACATATGAATTGAATACCCTAATCTAACAAATAATAGAACTTGTTTCAAATTAACCTAAACAATAATATCAGAATATTAATTTACGAAGAGGCACATTTCTGTCAGGTCAAAGTATCATTCACCAATACACGTAGTACCATTTTATATAACATGAAGTATCACTTAAAACACAGTTCAATCATATAGAATACCAATGTATATTGAATAAAGTACCAATTCATATAACATGAAGTACCATGGCCTGACGGTCAGGCGGCCTGACAGAAATATTTGTCATCCTAGTTTTATAGTCTTTTGAGTATTCCTTGTTGCATCGATTGTTATGTACGCAGATGATGAAGGAAGTAGATTGCTGCTCACTAGTCGCACTCGGATTTCGGTATTCCATGCTCAATATATTCACGTGATGAAAATTCTGGATCCTAATCAGAGCTGGCAATTGTTCTTGAAGATCGTATTCGCTGGAGGTAGAAGTTACTACGTATGCCCAAACCACTTGAAGTTTGTTGGGGGAAAGATCATAACTAAGTGTAACGGTCTGCCATTAGCAATAATAGAGGCCGGTTGGCACCTCGCGAAGAGGGAACAATCTGAGAGTGAATGGCAAGAATTTCTAGAATCAATGGATTTGAGTGTAACATCATCTGTGCTGGAGTCGAGTTTGCACAAATTGCCTGAAGAAATAAAGTCATGTTTCTTGAGTTTGGCCTTCTTCAAGGAAGGCACAACCATCAGGGCAGAAAAGTTGGTGCAGATTTGGACTACTGCAGGAATAGTCTCAAAGGCAGAAGAAATGTATGAAACGGCGGAGGAGATTGCTAGAAGATATATATATAGATTGCTTATCGAATACATAGTTGTCATCAAGGACATGACGAAAGATTATCGAGTGAAAAACATTCACATAAACGACAATCTTCATAGGTTATCCATTAAAAAAGCAAAGGAGGACATAGGTTTTCAGATTTTAAAATCTCAAGATTGTCACCGCTTTTCCCCTCATCATCTTGCAATATGTTGCAGCAGAGAGGAGTTGTATAACTCCACGGATGAAGTATATGTTTTCTCTCTTTTCTTCCGCGGAGGTGGCAACTTAGCTGGCGGTTTAAGTTTTGAGAGAAAACTCAAGCATCTTAAGATACTTGACTTCGAGGGTTTCGGTCTCAAGGTTTTACCAGAATATATTGGAAGATTGTGGGAATTAAGATACTTGGGATTGAGAAACAATTACATACGAGAGCTTCCACACTCGTTGGAGGGATTTGCTAAACTCGAGGTTCTTGATATAGCTCAGAATTTTATGGTGGAGGTGCCAGATATTGTAGGAAGGATGCGTAGCCTTCGTCACCTCTACATGTCTGACATAATTTGTTCGAGCGATTTTGAGATTGATGCACTTGAGAATATTGAGACCTTGACCTTCATCCCGGTTGATAATAGGAAATGTGGATTTAAAAGCATGCGAAGGGTAACTAGACTCCGCAAATTGGGCATAAAAGAGATGGATCGGAACTTGAATGTAAGCGATCTCTTCGATACATTGGCAGAGTTGGAGAAACTCGATTGCCTCATCTTGATAGGGTTTCGTTACAGAAACATGCCTGAATTGAACGAGCTTCGTTTACTACACAGTCTGACTCAACTCAAGCTGGATGGGCTGATTAGCAGGTTACCATGCGCCTCTAATTTCCCTCCAAATGTTTCATACTTGACATTGGTTAACTGCTATCTCGATGAAGACCCCATGCCAATCCTTGAGAAGTTGCCCAAACTATTCTACCTCAAGTTGCGGAATGCATACACTGGTCGGAGAATGGTGATCTCGCGCGACGGCTTCTGCAAGCTCGGGGTACTGCACATCGGAGAGCTGTGGCATCTGCGAAATCTACAAGTCGGAGAAGGTGCGTTGCCAATGCTCGAGCGGTTGGAAATCAACAGCTGCCCGTACCTGGAGACCCTGCCGGAAGAGTTTTTGGCGACTAATATGCAAGAGTTGAAAATGGTGACGACCAGAAAGATTGCAAGAAAGATGCGGGACTCGGCCTTCATCTCCAATATAAGGCTTGTGGATATCCAGCCATGAGCGTTAGAGTTATTGTGTTCCATTTCTTACAAGTAGCTACTTAATTAGTGGTTTTGACCAAAAGTTGTTTATGTTATGTAACAGCCCGCCTTTCCAAATGACGGATTAGTCGGGTTTGTTACTTGGAAAATAAATAAGAAATAAAATATACTAATTTTGCTGTGCCATTTCATTCAGTAGGGTAGAAACTTTCATTCATGTTTAAAAGATCTCCATTCAGGGGATTTGACTCAACATCAATAGAACTATCATAATATATAAATATGTTGTTTTGCAGCGGAAAAACGTGTGAGCTACACATATGAAGATGTGCACTCAAGGTAACATTCCTAATCAGCGACATG
>JAYJMF010364764.1:0-27798 GCA_036873715.1 Salvia sclarea | reverse complement strand
ATGAGATTGGATCCTAGTTAACATTTTCAGGAGGGATCCTAAATGATCCCCTCCCTATATATATATATATATATATGTATATTATTTATTATTATTGCTAATTATAGTTTTTTTTATAATTATAATTTAACACAATGTATGATTATAGAAATTCTAGGTCCATCTAATAGTAATGAATAATAAATATATTTATTATCTATTATTATTATTATGATTAATTATGATTATTATTATAATTATAATTTAATAAAATTCTAGGATGTTTTGGAGTGAAATATTCGATAAAGAATTCCTTTAAAGAATTCCTTTTTAGTATATTATGTATAGATTTCACGGTATTAATGAAAAGCCTGTTGGGTGTTTAAGCCCACGTTCTGTTTAAATAGTTGTTTATTTTTATGATCAATATTCGAAAAATATAATGAAAGTTCCTAACTCGACTTCATACCTAAATCTAATCACAAGACAAACTAGATAAACAATAATTTTTATAATTTTTTCGGCTTTCGTGATAATGCTATTTCTCAACAAAACACACTTCCGCAATAAATGCCCTTCATTTATAACAAAATCTTCTAGCGTTGAGTCACATCCAATCCCTCTCTCTCTCTCAGATGAATTCTGATATAAATCACGCACGCACGCACACAATAACAAATGGGTGATGCAACTAGAGACCTTAATCAACGGCCATGATTAAAATATAGGCAGCGATGGTAATGCATCCTGTAATAGTTTGGCAAATACACAACCGATATAACCAACGACAACGACAAAATAAATTAAAATAAAAAGGTAAAAGCCGCACACTTAAAAACTATAAACACACATCAACCGACACCAACCCAAACTAGGATAACCAGCAAACAAACCAAATGCACAACTCGTTTTCATAATTTTACTAGTGTTTCAGGTCTCGGGTTTTTCCTCACTCGAATTTTTACCCGTGCCAACAAAAGCCATGACCAAGACTGGGGGAAACCGGTGTACTCCCCCTACTTGCCGTCGCCGGATTTTTCCTGTTTCTCGGTCTCGTCCTTTGCCTCTTCCTTGGGTGCAGCTGGTTCTTCTTTGGCCTCGGTTTTCTCGTCTTTGCCTTCTTCTTTGACGCTCAACTTTTCAATGAGGTTGGCTGTAGCATCAGCTTCTGAACTTTCTCCACTGTCCTTGGACAGAGAGTCGGTGATTTCTTCGATCTTGTCTTTGAAAGATTTGCAATCTGAACAGAGAAAAAACAAATGCATATCAGAAGTGGCTCCAAAGTGACATAGCAAGCACCCTGCAGCAGAGCAAGTTAGTTTAGAAGTAAAATACGAATGTAACTGGATATCGTTTCCACGGAATTCAACACTTCAACAGTCACTAAGTAGCATTTCACCATAGGATTGCATAATTATACCTTTTATATGAAAAAAAATTAACTATAATTTAGACATGCATATAACAAAACAGCATAGTACCGACTACCACACAGACCAAAGAGCCACTGAGATATTACAAGCTGCAGATACTACTAAACAGTAAACAAAAACCAAACAAATGTATTTTACGTTACAATGCATTCATCTACTAGTGCAAGTGGATAAGCAACTACACCATATAAAGATTGATCGTGTAATTTACATATTGGAGTGAGGGGGGACGTCGATATTGAAAATAAAGATAGAACAACTTACTCTCCACTGAGGCAAAACGTATACAGAATGTCTCCTCCTTTACTTCTCCATCTGAATAATCAGCAGCATGCCACACGCAAGACTTGTCGTTACCTTGATGCTCTTGTACTGACATTGTGGGAAGAACTACAATCGAAAAGGTTAAGGTCAGGCAGGCATGCCTTCACAAATCTTTCACTAAAAAACATGCAGAGTTGCACACGAGTACTAATACCCGATCTCCTTCATTATCAATGCAAGTTCAGACAAAGAAACACAATCCACACAGACATGCAACTCAATGCAAAATGTGATAAAAAATTGGTTTGCTAACCGAGATGGTTGGCGCAGATCTTGAGCGTCTTGTTCTGCCTCATAACAAGCCTAATTTTGCTAGTCTCCTTGTGCTTGAGTAACTTCACCATACCAACTCCCCTCTCTTTCCATTGGTTACCTTCTTTGTCAAATCTATACAACTTTGCTTTCCTACAAACAACGAAACAATTTTTCAACATCAAACAATGCTAACTGCATAATACAAACAGCATTGCCATAAACACATTCTAGTTCTACTATATCATTTTTGTAAGCATAAGAAACAGATAGCATTCCCTGGCAAGTAACAGTAATCTACTCACAATTTCAGCTGCATCAAATCAATTTCACAGATTCATCCAAAAATCGAAAGCAACAATTGTGAAGGCAAAACACCTTAACAGAATGAATCAATACATGTATCACTTCTCCATTGAATTTATACTCAACAGAAGCAACTCACTTTATTCTGAATCTACAGCCATACTACTAAGATCACACATCAATTCCATCAAAGCCTCCATCAGCTAAATCAATTGAAAATCAAACCGAAATAAGTATTCAGCTAAACCTACAAACCACACTCTACTTCAACCTTAATTTCGAAACCGATTCCACACATCCTAAATCTATCCAGTTAACAACACAAGCAAAAACACCTCACAACTCGAATCACAAAATTCCACTAACACCGAACTCAAATCTAGAATCAGACTACTCACAAATCGAGGAGAACGTCTTCATTCTCTTCACCGGTCGTAACCGCGACTTCCTGGAGCTTAACGATCGGAGCAATCTGAGCTCCGGTATCCTCATCCTCCGCCGCCGGCTTGGAATCGTCCTCCTCCTCTTCCTCTCTCTTCAGAGCTGTCGGCTCCGTTGTGCTCGCCATTAGCGATCTACGGGGAGGAAGTAAAGCGGAAAAAGGTAAAGAGAGAGGGAAAGCGAGAGATCCGGCGTAGGGTTAGGGTTTAGCAGGTGGAGAAATTAAAGAGAAGTGAAAGTGATGACTGATGAAGAGCGAGAGAAAATGGTCGAAGGGAATTACTTTATAAGGGTTTCGACAGGCCCAATTAGCTTGGGTTCTCCTTCTCCACGAAACTGGGCTTTGGAATTTGGATTAGGTTTTTATTTATTCTACTTTTTTTCTTCTCCTTTTATTGTTTATTTAATTAATTTCAAAATTCAAATGAATCAAGATTCTCTCTCTCATTTTTTCTATAGCTAAATGCATAAATTTTTAAATGACCGCATCACAGAGGACTCGAACTTGAGACATTTTGATCTCGGGCATTAACTTTCTACCACTAGGCGAATCAATATTCTCTTTGTTTTGTCGAGTCATTGATAACTTGATTATTTTTAGATTATAGTAGTAAATAGAACAATTCTTATTAAAACCAAAGAACATGACCATTTTCGTATAATGTGTTTTATTTCAAAATTTTATAGAAAAATAATCACGAATTTTTTACTTTATTATTATAGTCTGACCAGATGAATACTTACTCAAAAATGAGGGTTCGAAAACATTTCCATGTTCGAGCTCTTACGTCTCAAGTTCGATTCATGTTATATTTTACGAAATACACCAAATGGTTCATAGTGAACGATTTTTCACTTTAGATAACTCAATAGAAGCAAAAGAAGCAAAACAACCTTTGGAGAGATAGATCGACCACCAAATAAGCAAAAAAAAAAAAAAAAAAAAGAGAGAGAAAAAGGAAAAGAAAAATCATAGTATATAGTACAATATATTCAACCAACTACCCATGGGCTTCGATGAACCAATCCCCACCACAATGGTCATCCATTCATTTTGTGACACTAGTCACAAAATGACTAGTTTGTCAGATTTTATATTAATATTAAAATAAACAATTAATATATTCAGATAATAAAATAGTAAGTCTTTCTATATTTTATTTCGATATAAAATTATAAATGGATATTACTATTGTTTTTTTTAAGCGAGGATATTACTATTGATATAGCTACATATATAATACAATTTGCTTTTTGTGACAATAGTCACAAAATAATGGGTTTGTCAATTTTCTATTAATATCAAAATAAACAGCTAATATATTTAGATAGTGAAATATAATACCTTTTTATTTTTTATTCACAAAATAGATATCGATATTGTTATAGCTACATATATAATACAATTTTCTCAGTTTCTGCATTTTGCTATAATTTTAATTTATTTTATTACAACTAATTATATTTCAAAATAAATCAATTAAAAATATGATTGGATGATTGAAATAAGTCAAATGACCAAATGGTTAGTGATAAACCATAGTCTAAATAAGGACACAGTTAAAAAATGATGGCTTTCACCAACAATATACTAGTAATCTATAGTTACACAGAGACGATTCCAACAGCAACAATCACACCATATACAACAATAGTTTTAGTACCGATATTTTGTGGAGTAATCTTTGGGGGCGATGACGAGACCGCGTCCCTTCCGGGCCCCACGATACACGGTCTCAACGATGTCGATGAATTCCTGCTTGTCCTTCATCGCCCAGTTGATCTTGTTGTTGTTTCCGGTGCCAAGGTCGATCATGATGTGCTTGTTCCTGAAGAAGAACATGACCGTGGAAGGGTCGTACAGCTCGTACATTGTGTTGAAGTCCGGCACCTCTGTGATATCCACCAAGTATACGACTGCAAAGTTCTTGATCGTCTCAGCAACCGAAGCCAGCACCTCATCCATCTGAACATTTACATAGCGACCAACAAGTGAGATGCTGGATTCATGGTCGAGCCGAGAGAGCATCGGTATCGAACAGAAGTTAAGCAACGAAACGAACTTCAAAAGAAGTGACATAAAGCTAGTTATAGTTACATATATGGGAGGAGAAGGCCACATCGAGCATCATCGTAGCAGAAATCTTCAAACGGGAAAATGTAGCAGTAATTTGTGAGAATCAGTAGTCAGATTTTGTTTTTGTCAAGAAAGATCAAACTAATAGAAAGTTCAATTTCATGGCGAAAAGAATAAAGAACGATGAAAACAAACCAGATGTCCGTTGTTTGCGGACTTTTGTTGCTACGGCGACTGGCAGCGAGTCAACTTCATAAACCAGAGGTTTATTGAATCCTTCTATGTAGACTAGTAAGAAATTCAATCCATCAAGAACAAGAAATATACAATTGCAATTCGACTTAGCGATGCACAATTTTCACAATGTAGCAGAGCATCGAGGGACGAGCGTAAACTGTTATCAGCACAGAATGAGGGAGCTAGACCAGCGGAATGAATAGTCTCAGTTATTAACCTTTAACCAAACTTCGTCGATGCATAAAATCTTAGCTAAGAGTTGAGAACTTTTGACACTTGAGGTTGGTTTCGGACAAATATTAGCTAGCTTTAAATCAATTCTAGTAATATTAACAAAGGGACAATGTAACCCGCAAATAGAAGGCATACATAAACCAATATAGAAGAAATATGTTATTTTAGCAACATATAGATAGTGAAACAGCAAACTGAATAAACTAGTTAGAACTCGAAAATAATAGGATCACATAAATCCTTTTCCCCCAAAACATGAGGCTGGAAATGTGGATATAAGATAAATAAAACCTACATAGAAGAGATCCCAACTACTATTCATGGAAGATCACATTTCGCATCCTATTCTTAGAGCAAATTCTAGGTCGAATCACTATTCATCAATTCATGTATTTCAATACCTAAGGCTTCTAATCAAAACGTAAGAGCATCAACCTGAAACTAATTATGGCAAACAACTACCGCTAGTGAAATCGTAATCACCGGAATCATGCCACAGCTCACGCAGCAGCTCACAAATCATATTCAATCAATCATAAAACCACAACCTCATATTCAAACTGCGGAACTCAAATTCAATCGAGAGAATTGCTCTAACAAAACCTATTTTAACTTTTAAGCATTCAGGCAGGTCAAATTCGCCCAAAAAGAAAGCACAAAAACTACAAAATCAAGCTTCAAAAAATCCTAATTAACATGCAGAAAAAGGGCGGATCACGAAAAAAAACATAAGCAGATCATAAATAGCTAAGAACACGAAATACGCAGTTGCTCATGCAGCAACTGGAAATCATATTCAATCAACCATAACAATAACCTCACATTCAAAATGTGCAACTCAAATTCAATCGAGAGAATTACTCTAACGAAAACCTAATTCAAGCATTCAGGCAGCTCAAATTCGCCCAAAACAAAGCACAAAAACGCAAAAAAAAAAAAAAAAACTGCAAAATCAAGCTCCACACCTTCAAATAACCATACAAAAAGAAGCGAATCGCGAAAAAACATGATTCAGATCACGAAATCAGACCTGCATGCAGGTGTCGTCCCAATCGTGGCCGAAGCGGATGATGACGAGGCGCTCCTCCTCGGCGAGAATGGCCTGATCGACGGCCCAGCCGGAGTGAAGATGCGGCAGCAAATACGACATCGTTTGCGGTCTCTCAACGCAGAAAATCAACAGATGAAACGAATTTCGCAGTGATTTTGGTTTTTGGCTTCGGCTTTGGGTGAAGACTGAAGAAGGCTCTGGAAGATTCGCGCGGAATCCTGCTTTAAAATTTTTCCTTTAATATTTGCAAATTGGGCCTTTTAACAAATATGGGCTTTCTTGGTGGGCTTATGATAATGGGCCGCAGTAGTAAGGGAGTTGGATAAATTGGATCCATATATTTATTTATTACTATAAAATATCAAATATTTTGAGATTAGGCCTATTCTAAGAAGTGTCTAGACGTTTGCAACATAACATTTTGATGTCTACAAAATATACAAATATTAAAGTATAGGTAAATGTAATGTTACAAAATATCATAAATCATATTTTTTACTATAAAGATTCTACAACGTTGTCACGTGTAGTATGAAATTTATAAATCAAATTGACATTTAATGATTGCAATTTGCAAAATGACTCCTAGAGTGACACGTGGGTTTCCAATATTAAAAATTGTGGTTGGAATATTTTTGTGGTACAGTATATGTAAACGTAATATACCGAAATGTTAGTATTAAACGATAAGACATTATTGGGAATAAGATTAAAATATTGTGACAATATCTAATATTATTTTAACATGTTTCAAGATTTTGAGTTTAAATTGCAAATCATATATCGTGTACCACTTGACAATAAACCCTTTAATTTATGTAAAATTCGTGCATAATTTGACAATTAGTTATAAATGCCTCCTATGTTTCCCAATAATAAAGTCAACAATTTGGTTTATTTAATGTTTAGATGCCGGTCAAAAATATGTTCAACTAAGCTTAATATGTCTCCTACATTCAATTGATTGTGTCGTAAAGCAATAAAGCATGCTTGATTTTGATAGTGTCGACCTTTATCCAACATATAAATTAATGTCCAATCAAATCATAATTATACAACAAAAATTATTGAGTAAGCCATGTTATATTTTTTTGATAAGAAATTGAGTATATTCATAAATTAAATCCGATATAACTCAGACACATTTTACAACTTTAATAAAAGGAAGAAGAGGAGGCATGACATTACAAACAACATTATTGATAAAAAAAAAATATGATTTTTTTTAACACTAATAATTCATTATTTTTATATACTTTAGTATCAACATTATTTGGTAAAAAAAATACGTGGTCATTTATAAATCAAAAGCCCAAAGATTTTATACAGATTTGTATAATTTCACATACGTCCTGCAGAGGTGGTATACGTAATACTAATTATAGTATATAATATTAGTTATATTTAGTTTTATACACTCTACCAAACAATGTATTATAAGATACACACATTTTGATTAATATTTCTTACCAAATATCAAACGATCCTTATAATGTAAATTACTTCAAAAATCAAATTACCAAAGCACAATCGCAAGTCATAAGCGACACACTCATAGTTTTGCGTAGTTAATAGAACAAATAATAATTGTTGTTACTATTCAAAAATCTCTTAGTCCACATGATTTTGATGAGATAAAAATAATATTAATAGTTATAATAATAATAATTAATAGATGTCACATGGTAAAGCTATGTGGTGAATGACGAGGGAAGCAATCTAAATCCGAGCACGCCAAACTTTACTCGAAATGATCCAATCATGGTAGAAAAAGTTGAAGCTCACTCATTATTTTCAACGGTTAAAAGGTTTGAAAAATTAGTTGGAAAAAATTAGATTTTTACACGTGACTAAATCTCAAGAAAAATTCCTATTTTATTCACAATTTATAACTCATATTTCGTGCCTTATGTTTACAATATTCAACATCCAACTTTGTAACGAGCTTTAATTGTTACCGTCTCGAAAAATCGAACTTAACCGAATTGTGTTTTTGGTTAATTTCAATTTAAAATCAAAATATCGAAATACTTATAAATATTAATTCTTAAAAGAAATACCCCATTATATACTATTTAAAATATAAACTTGTACTATCTTTTACATATCAATATCATAATATCATAAAGCAAAATTTAATTTAATTAATAAATTATAAATTATAATATAGATATAATATATTGATATATAATATTTTACTCGGTTTGATTTTTGACTATTCAATAAATATTTCCAAAATCGAAACCGAAAATAAAAATAATCAAATTAAATTCGATTCGGCTCAATTTTTCGATTATAATGAAATATTGTTCACATATATTTCTAATCATTGGAATTTGGAACATGTAATAAATCTTATGTTTATGGATAAAGTTGACTACTACTCGAAAAAATTGTGTAAGACTTTGCAAGTCATACCATTTCATTTCAGTATCCAAAGAATATCCTAACTTATAAGAAGCTGATAATTTTTTTAACATTAGCAACTCCCATAATTAATAAACAAAAAAAATAAATAATCAATAATGATGATCAAATTCAACTTCAAACTTCACCTTAAATCTTTAATTTCATATTACTTTGAAGAAGAGCATCCAAAATCCCAGCTAAAACTATTTTAACCGCAGTCAAATTCACGATCCAAAACATGAAAATGCCCAATATTTTTTTTTACTACCAAATTAGTAAAAGTTGGAGAGTTGAAATTGGAAAAAGGAAGGAACCTCACCAAGAACTGAAACTGGTGGAGATGCTTTAATATGCTAATCTGGATTGGACATCTGTCAACATCTCTTCTCTTTTTCCTCGAGATAGTATATTATAATTAATGTAATTATTAAAAGAACTAATCTTTTGCATTTGCAGTAATAATTAACTCCTGTTCCATTCTTTTTTTCTTTAATCAATTTTTTTTTTTTTCACATCCCACCCCACTCCAGTGACTCCACTAACCTTGTTGGGTTTTTTTTTTACTGTAAATTCCCAAACTACACAAAAAAGTTGCAATTTTTATTATGATATTTTTCAAGATTTGGAGAACCCATCTTTTTTTTTGGTTGGGTTCAGCATTTTCTTGCTAGCAGGTGTTTGAGATGGTGAAAGGAGGGAAACAATAACAGTAAGAAAAAAAAATAGGTAGTTGTTGTAGTTACCTTTCATTTTCAATTTCTTTTGTATGCTGTTAATATTTTATTTATTGCTGTTTTTTTTTCCTTCTTCTTTCAATTTCTTGATAATATACTGCTGCAAGTAAAGTAATTATTGGTTGAAAGGGAGAGTTAGACTATATAAAGTAGCTCAAGATTTGAATAAAGGGTTGACATAGATTGCCTCAGATCCAGGGTACTCAAAGTCTCCTTGTTGAGAGAAAAAAGTTTCCCTTTTTATTTCAGGGTTTTCCTGTGATTCTTGAAACTTTTTGCTCTGCTTTTCCCCATTTCTCTCTCATAAACTATTTCGTAGCTTGGAAATCATCAAGGGCCTGCTTAAAGATTCAATCTTTATTTGTCTTCTTATTGTTTTTTTGTTTCAGTTGACTGTTTGAGCAAGAAGGGATCTTCTTGTTGTTGTTGAATTTGCCCTTTTCTTGTTTAGATTATAGATAATTAAGTGTATATTTGAGAGAATTAGGGGAAGTTGAGATAAGCTAGTTTTCCCCCCTTTTCAGTGATGGTGATTGGTGTTCATTTTTAGCTTTGACAGATCTAGCAAGTAGTTTCCAATATTAGCTTCTTTGGTGTAGTTGTGATGCCGCCATTCGATGGCGATTCGAAGCTCGGATAAAGGTGCATTTTTGGGATCATGGGAGATGGATTTCTTGATCTTTAGTAGTAGATTTTGCTTTATGTTGGAGGGGGGGTGGTGTGGTGTGGTGTGGTGAATTAATTTGAACAATGACAGGTGATGTGGTTTTGGATGGGCGGCGGGGCAACGTCTCGTATTTAGATAGTGATCTAGATGGAGGAGAGGCGTGGGGCGGTTGCAGTGCCATCTAGTTTAGGTAATTCGATTCTCGAGGTCTATCCGAGCTTTTGTATGGACTTGAAGCTGATGGGGGCCGGAGACGAGGCTGATGCTGAGATGAATGATGATTGCAGCTTTTGTGAGTCGGGGAGTGATGTGAGCTTCTCGGTGGCGTTGGGGTCGGGGGAGACGAGGAGCGAGGGGGGGTCGTCTCTGCTGGCTATGACGTCTGAGGATGAGACGATGTGGCTGGCCCCGGAGGAGGAGGGCTCCTCGTCGTTGGAGGGGGATGCAATCCCCGAGACGTTGTCGGTGGTGAGTGATACGAGTAGTTTGTGTGGTGATGATTTCTTGGGGTTTGAGGCTAACTTCTTGGAGATTGAGAAGAGCTTGTGTGATGTGGAATTGATACGAAATCCGAGCAACGAGGCCGTTTTAGGTCATACTGTTTCCGGCCCTAAATCGTCGAAACCCGATGCTCAGCCGGAGAGAGGGGGCAGCGGGAGGGGAGGCCGGAGCATCTTTGAAGTCGACTGCGTGCCTCTTTGGGGACTCACCTCCGTGTGTGGTAGGCGGCCGGAGATGGAAGACGCCGTCGCAGCTCTGCCTCGTTTGCTGAAAATCCCCATCCGGATGCTGACCAGTGATGTTGGAGTTGAGGGAGGGACGACGTGCTTGAGCCATCTGACGGGCCATTTCTTTGGAGTGTACGACGGCCACGGAGGCTCTCAGGTTCGTATCTTGTTTCGTGTTTTTTCCATTTTCTATCATGGTGGTTGAGAATCGCGATATGATTATGTCGAGATCTTGTTTCGCAGGTAGCGAATTACTGCCGCGATCGTCTTCATCTTGCGTTGAATGAGGAGTTCGATGTTATGATCAACGACCTCGATGACAATGGCAGCTGTGAAGAGAAGTGGAGGAGAGCTTTCTCTAGGTGTTTTCTCAAGGTCGACGACGAGATCGGGGGGAAAGCCAGCCTCGAGCCGCTCGCCCCGGAGACTGTGGGGTCCACCGCCATCGTGGGCCTCGTGTGCTCCTCGCATATAATCGTGGCCAACTCGGGTGACTCGAGGGCCGTGCTCTACCGTGGGAAAGAGGCCATGGCGCTCTCCGTCGATCATAAGGTACGGTTTGCTCGGTTGCACGCGACGTTTTTAGGGCAAATGTCCGGCTCACGCGCTCTAACTAACTCCGTTTTCTTGTGTGTTATAGCCTAATAGGGAAGACGAGTATGCACGGATCGAGGCATCGGGAGGGAAGGTCATACAGTGGAACGGCCATCGCGTCTTTGGCGTCCTTGCAATGTCGAGGTCTATTGGTACGTTCTCCCCTATTCTGTTGAGGCAACTATTAAAATAGCCACTTTAAGATGGTAAAAACAAAAATTGACCCATTAGTATAAAAAGATGAGGGTCAAATCGTGAAATGAGAGGCTATTTTTCTATCTTTTTATCTTAACAGACCAATTATTACCATTTCATTCCTATCTTCATTCCATAGTTTTATCTTATATGCTTGACCCTTGGTTTGTTGCGTGCAGGGGACCGGTATTTGAAGCCTTGGATAATCCCTGACCCGGAGGTGATGTTCGTTCCACGGACGAGGGACGACGACTGCCTCATTCTCGCCAGCGACGGGCTTTGGGATGTGATGACGAATGACGAGGCATGTGAACTGGCTCGGAAACGGATACTCCTGTGGCACAAGAACAACGGCGTCTCGCTCCCGTTGGAACGGGGCGAGGGGATCGACCCTGCGGCCCAGGCAGCTGCAGAGTAC
This sequence comes from Salvia sclarea, assembly GCA_036873715.1. Lineage (NCBI taxonomy): Eukaryota > Viridiplantae > Streptophyta > Magnoliopsida > Lamiales > Lamiaceae > Salvia > Salvia sclarea. Next base: position 15,719 of record JAYJMF010364764.1, on the reverse strand, counting down.
TTGTCGAACCGGGCAATGCAGAAGGGCAGCAAGGACAACATCTCCATTGTTGTCATAGACTTGAAGGCTCAAAGAAAGATCAAGAACAAAACTTAGAAGAATAAAGATCATTTCTTTTTTTAATCTTCTTTTTTCTTTATATATATTAAATCATGGGATTAAAAATTGTGATTTGTTTCGATTGCCCTTATGTTTTAATTATGGGCTATATAGCTTTGTGCAAGTACAGTGTTTAGTGTCTCGGATTAGGGTTTTGGAGCCCGCGTGAAGCTCTAGTGTGCCTCCGGCCTTAAGGTTCTGTGTGGTTTGTGGGCTATTTTATTATATATCGACCATCATTGTAGGACGAATGAAATGCTTTCTTGAATCGGGTCCGAAATCGAAACATTTTAATTCCAATTGAGTGAATCGATGGTCGGAGTCGTTGGGGTGTGCAAAAATCGAACCGGAATCGGAATAACTATGTTCAGTTTGGAACCCAATATATGTATGTTTAGATTGTCTGATGATAAGTCATTTTCAAAGTACAATAAATCAATAAGCCAATTCAATGATGTTTTCATTTTGTCACATATTTGTGTTTTATTTCTTGCAACAGAGATACAAGTGTCAAAGTGGAAGGTCTTCAAGATTTGACTTCAGAGGTTGCACTTTAATTCATGTGGAATAAAAGTTGTTGAAAGTTGAAAAAGTCATCATATACTAGTATAATTTATTTCAGTTGAATTAGTAGTTAACTGAGCCAATCTCTATTAGTTTGATGAGTGGCTCTAGTCCTCTTCGAGTTTCAGGTGAAAAGGATGTTTCACTTTTTCTATTTTCTACTCGAAAGTTCGTAATAAATGACCACTAACTACTAAATCATGAATAATAATTCATGTGCAATTACCTCCATCTACAAATTATTATTGAAATTCAAATTGATGACCTTTGACCATAAACTCGTCCATTTAACCACTACACCCTCGAAGTGTGATGAAACTAGCAGGGGCATTTCCGACATTTCACGACCACCCACACCCTCGTATCCAACAAACACCTAGAGCTGGCAAAATGCTAGGCCGGCCGGCCCGACCCCTATCCACCGAACTTTTCATAAAAATCGAACCTGGTCGGGATCTTGGGGCCGAACGAATATGAAACCAAATCAGACCTAAAATATTATCTGTAGTGGTGTACATATTTTTGGGCAAGCTAGACTAGCTCAATCCCACTACACCTTCGATCGCTTTGGGCGGGTCAGGCTAGCCCGAAATTCAAATTCAATCGGACATAAATTATCTATATCCCGAGCCAGCCCAAAATCGGGCGGGTGGATCAAACTTGATTTGCCAGCTAACAAAGAAAAATTCACCCCTATTTTTTTTTTTTTTTTTGTGTGTGTGTGTGTGTTTTTTTTTGAGAGAGAGATTCAAATAATCAAATCATGCCTCTGAATGTATATATGTATATGAGATGAAACTGGCAAAGTAGTAGTAAAACAGTAGTGTGGTTAAAAGAGAATCTGTTGGTGCATAAATATAATATTAAGCAATATTTTCCACAAACAGAAATCGAAACAAGGAAGCAAGCAGAAAAAAGATTTTCTAGTATTTCCTGTATGCAAGCTCCTTCACAGCGTGTGGGAGATCCTTCTCATTCTGGATGCTCTTCACCCACGCCGCGTTGATGTGGACGCGCTCGATGCTCTGCTTCAACGTCCTCGCGATGTACGGCTTCATACGGCTGCTGAAGAACTCCTCCACCTCGCTCGCCTTCTCATACGACGAGAACTGAACAACACGACACGTAAGTGAGAATCGGAACGTAGTTTTAGAGGAGGTGTTTCGAGCGTGTAGGAGAATAGGAGCACATACCGGTGATACAACTGCGCTGATGAAGCGAGTTATCAGGAATCCGGATCCGTAGGTTTTGCTGAGATGGTCCCACTTGACCTGCGAACAAAACGAACCAACCATCAGCGAAGGCGGCCAAACGAGCTCTTGTTTCCGAGCAATATTCGAGTTTGAGATTTCGATAAGCTATTTTTTCTATGATTCAGTTTAACGGTGGACTACTTACTTTCAACCAATTCCACGCTGTCTCGCGGGATTCGCTGCTGACAGACAGCCCAAACACGACGTCTTGGCTCCTAACCTGCATCGAAGAAAAAAATGGCCGATATTGATGAATTAGCAAGAACAATGCGTTGCAACTAAGAATCTTAAAGTGTATCAACAGTACCTCTGAAGATAACAAGAAGTCGAGAAATTCTTGAATAATCTCAGGATCTCGGCAAGAGCCCAGCGAGCCTTCATGAAATATAATAAATCATTAGTTCATGTGAAATAAAATGTAAAATAAAATGCTTATATGATGAAATGAATAGTACCTAAAATTCGTGTTTTCTCCTGGCTGAGGTCGGTTTCTCTATAAACTTTGAGAAGAGAATCGTAGCCGGATCTGTTTGATTTAGTCACGCCACGCATCACAGCAACGTATACTGCCTGGAAACAGGGAAAGTGAAGGTGCTGTCAGCATAAAAGAAAACAAGCTTTTAAATACCGATTGTGGATTAAGGTTTAAGGTTTTTGTTATAACCCTTCTCAAATCAGGAGGAAGAAGTGTTGAGTTTCTATCTTCCAAAAATACGCGGAAGCGCCTGTTTGCTTCCTCTAAAGTAGCCTCGTGCCCGAAGGAAGCCAAAGCCGTTAGAAGCTCTCCTCTCAGCATGCTATCGAGGTGGCTCTCCCCCGGTTTAGGATCCCAACCAAGTCTCCTGTTAAAGATTATAAAACCGCAGATTTAATTTCTTTTTTTGAAGATTTGTACCAGCTATGTCGTTTTACATGAAAAACTGTTAAATAAAAGAGCGAGACAACATTAAAGGCAGATATAGAAGCTGTTTATGATGTTAAAGAAAATGGTGGTATATTCAACTCTTAATTTCTCACAGAATATAATGAATTAACATACTCTGCAGAATTCTGGAAAAGATTGGTGAAGAACAATTTGACTTCATCAACCAATTCGGGTGAGGAATCGGCAACAACTTTCGCTACCTTGGAAGCTACCTGCGAAACAAAGAAAAAATATGTAAATGGTGAAGGAAAAAGAAGACAATCTGCCAATAAAATTACTAAATTCTGAAGAAGAAAAAAAAAGAGAGAAGAAAAGATTACACTGATCAGGTTAGATAGGACTGTGTACTCGGGCTCTTCACGGTAAGCGCTCATCAAAGCAAGTAAAGAGGTCAGCGATTGCTCGCATGCCATGGACAATGAATAATAGTCGTCCAATATTCCTGGTCAAGATCAAGTGAATTTTCAGTATTAGCCCGAAATAAAGGAAAAGGGGGAGTAATAAAAAATTACCATTTCTGTCGCATGTTGACAAGTGCTTTTTCTCTATTGCGTTCCTCAGTCCAGCCGATAGGCTCTCGTCATATTTCACCCGGTAAAAACCGGTCTGCTCCACATTAACTTTGATCCAACGCTGGCCCGATGAATCTGAGGCACCCAATAATTCCTTAACATCGACAGTTTTACTTTTGCTTTCCAGCAAGAAGCTCTTACGAGCATCGTAAGAGCCGCAGCACAGAGTTATTGGGACGATCCATTGTCCGTCGCCGTGAGAACCAGTAAACAAAAACCGTGACTGTCCAAAACACGAGATAAACAGCTATCAGGATTTCCGAAAGGTAAAAGTAGTCGATCATGAGAAGAAAATACAAAAAGTGGTCATCAAATAACCTGTTCGAACTCCAAGCTCTGGTCCTTGGCCTTCACTGAGACGACGGGATAACCTATCTGTTTTGTCCATGAGTTCATCAACTTGTTTACGGGCTCACCGGATGCTTCCTCAAGAACTGACCATAGATCTTCTGTCTTTGCATTCGTGCAAGCGTATTTTTTGATGTAGGAAGCAAGTCCCCTCTAGATGATGTCAGAGAAGAACAACGAAATGAGATAAGATATACTATTGATAAGATTGAATTATGAAGTGCATATAGTGACCAAATCATCAACCTGAAAACTTTCGGGACCAAGATAGCTCTGCAGCATCCGAATGACAGATGCTCCCTTCCTGTAGCTGATTGCATCGAAAATTTCATCAATTTCACTTGCATGATTGATGTCCACCTGAAATGAGATTGCAAATAAACTGCAGGTTCAATATATGCATCAACACAGAGAAAACACTAGAACAAATAATTCTACCTTATTTTACTAATATGAAGATACATTGTCCCCTGGAGAATTTATATTTAATAACAAACATTTATATAGAAAAAAATCAAAAAAAGAGAGTAGATGTTTGTCAATAACCTCAATAGGGTGAGATTCAGCAAGCCCATCCAGCCGAAGTCCCTCTGTACATTCGTCAAGAAATTGAGTCCAGATTTGCCAATCTGGGAACAAGCTATCAGCAGCTAGATAGCTTACCTGAATTTGAAGAATTAGAACTTCCAGAACATTACGGTACCTTTTCTCCCTCATTCAAACATGAAAGGCAAATAATACCCATGTCGCAAATAAGGATTTAAACATGAAAGGGAAATAATACCCATGTTGCAAATCCCTCATTCAGCCACAAATGAGTCCACCATTCCATAGTCACCAGATTGCCAAACCACTGGTGTGCTAGTTCATGAGCTACCACAGTTGCAACCTAAATACGAGACAAGAATATAGAAATGTTAATCTAAGACCAAAAACTTATCCACTCTTATTTAAAATTTAATAGCATCTCTTGAAGCAAATGCAGCCTTTATATAAATGGAATTGAAAAAGAAGCATAATTCATTCAAGAAAATTCCATCTATTCCCAGTCAATTCATTTTACCCTCTGTTTGTTTGCAGCTGCAGAGTGCTTTTCATCATAGAGCAAAGCTGTTTCTCGGTATGTAACAAGACCATAATTCTCCATTGCACCAGCAGCAAAATCAGGGATTGCGATCATGTCCAATTTAGGAAGGGAATATGGCACGGCAAAGTACCTGAACCATAAAGTAATAAGCACTAGGTCAACAAATTCACTTCATTGTGAGACCCATAGAATTATTTATGTAGGAGACATAACAACACATACTCTTTATAAAGGCCAAGGGTTTTGACAGCGACATCCAGAGCAAATTTCCCTTGACTCACCTTGCCAACCTGACAATACACTCTCACGTTGATTCCTGCAAACATGGTAATACATCATCAAGAGAACATGAATAGTTTTGAGATCTAGACGAGGGGAAGGAGAGGTGCAAGTATACCATCAGGTGTATTATCTTCAACATAGTCAAACAGGCCAACGACAACTGCAACCAAGTAAGTCGACATGATTGGTGATTCTTGATAGTAGACGGTCTTGAGATTCCCGTTTTTTTTTTCTTCAGTGATGGGCATGTTGGATAGAGCCACCAAGTCCGATGGAACTTCTAATGTAATCTTGAAAGTAGCCTAAATAGCAGGTGTGGAGGATTTAGCAATTAGGTATCATGAGAAAGCTTTCCGAAAGGGAAACATGGAACTGGTTTAAAATCCACAACACAATCTACTAAAGGTACATATTTATGCCGATAAGATAGCAATGGCACAACATACCACTTTGACTATAATAAAAAATTAGATCACTTTGAATTAACTTTATTAGTCCATGGATAACACTGCACCACTGAGAGAGACTAATTATGTAAAAGGAATCAAAAATATTGAGTTTGAATTGTAACTAAGATCCAAAATCAGAGCAGTGCTCATTTATCAGAGAAGCCAACACAGGAAACCAAGTTGCCAGCACACAAGATACAACTTAGAAATGTATCGGCATGGAATAAGATCACCATGCACAAGCATGAAGCAGCCAAAAAATTTGAGCGTGAAAGTAGAATGGGAACTGAGACACTACCTTGCAAGCAGGCTCATCCCAACAGGGAAAGCAACGTCTAGCATCAGCCGGCTCGAACTGCGTCACAGCCATGTTCTTCTTCTCGCCATTGTGCTCATAGGTGCTGCAATAAGGCATCAAATTGTTATCTACCCTTAAAATGTGTAGGGCAAAACCTACATTGTGCATCCAAAAGCAGAACGCAGAGCAGTAGACAAGAAAAAAAAAGATTATTTCTCCATATATGAATTAAAGAGTACTGAATGACATGTACATGCACACAACCTTTTTCCCATTTTCACATTAGTTAGTTATAAAGAAAACTGGTTGCTGCAAATGCCTTCAATAGAAAAGAATCTTTGCATTCAGAATTGTGTTTTGATAGAAGGAAAAATATCCTCTAAGTCCTCAAATGAAATAGAGCTCAAGCAATCTATCAGACTATCACCAGATGATTCAAACCAAGAATCATCTAGAGGCTGCAAAAGTGTCGTCCAAATACAATACGTCGCAGAAAAAGCACAGAAAAATCACCCTAAATCTGTATTCATAAACACACTCTGAGACTTGCCTGTACGATTACACCATATCTACAAATCATGAATGTCGTAATACAGCAATATCAAGACACATGTATATAATACATATATGTAAAAGTATCACCTTCTGTAAAATCCTTTCATCCTATCGTTTAGAGTGCCCTCGAACTCCATACTCAGAACCCCAACACCAATCGGCAAACTCTCCTTGAACTCGAGAACCGCTATCTCATCGTCAGCGAATAGCTCTACTTCCACAGCCTCCAAAACCTGGAAATTTCGAGCAACAGAACTAACATTATTCCTTTTAAGATGAGATTTGTATACAATAGAAGCTTAAGTAAAGGCTGTACCACATTGAAAACCAACTTTATCAGATCTTAAATCCATAGCATTTCATATTTTAGCTACAGTGCAAAACTCAATTAAGTTATACAGTGATTTCATATTAAAAAAAAAAAATTAAGAATACTGTGGATTCTCTTCTAGCTTTCTTCTGGCAAAACCTCAAAGGATCATACAGTAACAACGGAATTTCACTAAAATCACACAACAAAACAAGTCTATCAAAATTCACGAGCTAATAAAACAGTTTGAAATCGATATCATCCTTTTCTTCTAAAATGTGATTGAGTTTGAGTTACGATCAATTTATTTCCCAAACAGGCAATAAAAGCTGAAATAGCAAAAAAACAAAAGCAAAAAATTTGGAACGATTTCGCTGCAATCTACCTTATTCGCAGACGCGAAAGTGACGGATTTGGAGCTGACGGAGAGCTCGGCGGCATTGAGGACGAGGAACTTAGTGTCTGAAACGACGTCAACGGAGATTTGCACGGCGCCGGCGAATTTGCAGGCGGCGAGATCGGGCTTCAGCTTGAGATCGTAGCGTTTGGGGACTGCGAATTTAGGGAGACGCGGCTGGCCTCGAAACTGTGAGTATTTCTGATTTTCCGCCATTGTTGAGTTCTGCAATGCTTTGCTATTTTGTTTGTGAAGGAATGAGTAGCTGTGAATGCTGACAATATATACTTATAATTTATATGTAATTTTAATTAATGGATGATTATGGTTGAATATTTTCCGCGACGAGATATATATCAATACTTTTATGTAATTTTTTTTAAGGAAGATATATATCATTATAAATGAATTGCCACTAATATAAATGTGAGCTGTTATTATAAATTTTTTATCGTGCTTTTTTAAATAAATAAAGAAAATAAGATTGGTAGCCTTGAAGTGTGGGATTATATGTGAGCTGGGCGCCACGTGTCTTCTTACTTTGTTTGTTTAGCGATGAAAAACGACAATTCTTTGCTTTGACGTGTTTCTTCCTTAAATAAGAATTTATTGAGGCGAAAATGACGGTTTTTTCTTTTCTTTTTTGTGATACTACAATTTAATTTGATGCTGAAAAATTGAAAATAGTATATATCACATATTTTCATATTGTAGATGTTTGAAGTTGGAAAGGTAATTGGATAGATCGTGGAAATTACCAATTTTGACATTGGTTGTCGGAATTGTCGGTTCAAAAAATATTGGTTGATCTAGTTCGATTCTATATATTGAATTCAATTTGATGCATTTGAATCGAATATAGCAACTCGATATCGTACGATACGAAAAAGATTCATAATTTGAATTCATACTTTTAAATGAATATGCTCCATAAGTTTTTTTCGGACCAACCCAATCACTTTTCATCCCAATGAATTCGAGTCTAATCGTCTTTTGTCTCGTCTGATTATTGGTAGATAAATTATGGAACGAGTTTAGTAATAAAACATTAATAATAGATTTTCTTAGAACAAAAGAAGTCGAGCATTGCATAAAGTTTATTCTTTGGCTCGCAGCTAAGAATCAGACGTTAAAAATTTGAATCAGCTTGTCGAATTCTCACATGAAATATACAATAGATGAAGTTACTTATTCCTTTTTTTACCCTCTTGAAACCTGAAAATTTGCACCATAAATTATATTCAATCCATTAAGTAATTCCGAGTGAGATTGTCTACTCAAAACAATTTATAATTAACCGTAGCATTTATTTTCTTAAAAAATAAATACTTATATATTAAAGGGAAAACCATATAAAAGAAGGCTGGCCCAGAACTTACATAGCTTTTTCATCTGCTTCGGCCCATTTAATTAACTTGGCCGCAACGAAGAATACCGAAAAATATTTAAAGGTTACAAAAAAAAAAAAAAAAAAAAAAAAAATTACAGCAGCTGCTTTCGTTTAGTTTTACCAGTTCAAAGATGTTCGATTCTATAAATTTGTGATCATAGAAAATGGGGATTGTGAGAGACACTAATCGATCTTCTTCCACAGCAACTTCACCTTGCGCCAATTTCAGAACTGCGTATCACAATTGCTTCAACCGGTAAAAATTCATATCTTTTCTTTTTTTCTTTATGTCAATTTTAAATATCAATTACAGTATGATTAAAATTCAAAAATTGTGGAATTGTTTTGCTTTTGAGGTTTTTTACGACCTAAGTTGGTTTCGCCATTTTGTGCATAGATGGTATTCGGAGAAATTCCTGAAAGGGCAGTGGGATAAAGAAGGGTGCATTTCTGAGTGGGAGAAATACAGGCAGTGTTTATCTGTAAGCTCTAAGTTGAAGCAAAAAAGTATTTTTTTTTTGGGAAAATTGAGAAATTATGTGATGGAGTGGAGGGAGTTTGTATTTAGTATTATTTAATTTAATTTGTGTGTGTGTGTGTGTGTTTTTTTTTTTAACTGTTTTGGCAGCAACATTTGGATGATAAGCATTTAAGTAGGTTCTTGGAAGCTGATGGGGTCTTGGATTTGACTGATCAAGCTGAATTCAAGAGCAAAACTGGTGCTTCTTAGTGATTTTGTTTCCTACTGAGGTGAATGCTGGAAATTTAACCATTTTTTTGGGATTAGAATCTTGATTTGAGCTATTTATGTAATATTTAGAAGTTTTTATATATACCGTCTACTTGCTTTGTTTACTTGCTTCATGTGTTTTGGAGTTTCGTGAGGCTTAAATGAGTTTGATTCGAGTTGTATAGTTTTATCAGGATAGAATATTTAGGTCAAGAATTGCCAAGGAATTGTCGAAGCATTTATAGGTATCATTATCAAATTGTAGTGGAACTTCTGTAGATACTTTAGATCTTTTGTTAGAATTCCATTACCACTTTATACTTTTGAAGACTTCAAGGGCAATCTAGGTATCGTATCTTTTTGGAGATGAGCAGTTGCGTGAGGCGTTCAGGGTTTTGAATCCTAACACAGGAAAAAATCATTTTTAATCATGCACGAATTGTGTTTGAGATGATAGATTTGAATAAGGTGCTTGTTCTGTTGTATGTTCTTGGCCTCTTTTCCTACTTGTAAAAGATGATATTGTGATCAACGCTTCTATATAAATAGTTGCTATCATAATAGCCATTACTAGTAAATTATAGAGATTTGATGAAATAAGGCACTTTATGGTTTTGAATTTTGATTGTGGGTTTGGGTGCTTGAACGCTTGTAGAAAGAGGTCTAGTAAATTATTTAATATTAAAGATTCTCTTTGCCGTTTCTCGTTCCTAGGTGGAGCTATTTGAATGTATCTCCAGGTTCACATTGTTTGCAGATAGTACTAAAATAATTATGTCTTTTAATTTTCCCTAAACAAAATTATGTTGTCTAATTCATTGAGTAGTTAACTTTATATGTTAAGTATCGAATACCGATACAAGCTTTATCTGCTCCAATCATACTCTTTAAACTTCTTAAAAATTTAGGATTTTCATGTACTGTTTTTTCTGCGTATTATACATTTCTTGTCATGCATTATTCAGGTTGAACTCATTTAACTGCCCTATATAATTTGTGGATATACGGACTTCTTTTGCTGTTGCAATAGGTATTTTACTAGGCTAGAGATTGAGGATTCATGCATAATCTACTGATCTCAGACAAAAACACTGAAAATAGACACCAACTTAGGATCTTGCTCTTTATTATATTGAGTATTGTAGCGTTACATGGAAAAGCTTATTTTAAATGGGAACGTGATCCCTTCAAGTCCCTCTAGTTTCTATTTCTTCTTGAAAAGGAACTGAGCAACCATCCATTCTTCTCCGTTGTCGTAGCCAAATAGCTCTGCAACTGCAATGAAGAATGTCCTCCAATAGACCGTCCACTTCACTGCCGACTCTTTGCCATAAGTTGCTTCCATTATCGGTTTTATCAAACTCGAGTTCCTATCCATTCTCTTAAGCCATTCTTCGCTGCAAACAAAGCCCTTTGTTAGATTTACTTCTGAATCCTTTAGATTTGTTTAGCAAGAACATAGAATCTCTATCATATTGTAAGAGAACTTTCTAGATCCTAGCTCGTGTCCTTACCTTGTCTGTGCATAGTGCTTTCCGTTCACAAGCCAGTGATTGACTATAGACACATCATCCTGCACGAAAGAATCATAAATAACCAGAAAAAACGAAAGAAACCAAATTGTAGAAAGATGCTTTTGAGAATGACATGAAAGAGAGGTCACCTGAAAGTAAACGAGCAGATTAGCTGAGGGCATTGTACCTCCAGTGAAGAAGTATCTAGTGATCCAGTCGTCATCGTTTACATCCTACATCACAACACGGCTTAGTCTAGTAGTTGTGAATTGAATTAGACGAAGGTTTTTAGTGGCGACTTCGTCTAGAGTTGGCTGTGGTTACCTCAAAGTGGTAGGCAAATGCTTTATGGCAGAAATACTGTACAAACAATAGACTGTCTGGTTTCATCCACCTAGAGATCTTCTTGAGAAGATCATGATAGTTCTTCATGTGCTGTTTGAGAGCAACAAAAACTAAACTCATTAGCTCGACCAACAATAAGTTGTATAACCTCGTTTTTTAAATGGGTAGCAATTTTGAACCTCAAACATTCCAATGGAGAATATTCTGTCATATGAAGCTTCCATTTCAAATGTGCTGATATCTGCTACAATGATCTCCACATTTTGCAGCTCAAGATCCCTGCCACGAAGAACAAGCGCAGTTAGATTGATCATCTTCAACAAACCAGCACGGATGGAACTTAAATTGATGTATGTATTTAGCTATGCCCAGGAATGGTTAACAATGCGAAACTGCAAATGGGATCTACGATATTTTAATTTTACTCTAGCTTATAGCAGCATTCTTGATTCTTGATATTGAAGCATTTATGCAAGGCAAAAAACGTACCGACACTGCTCCTCAATATGCGACTTTTGTGTCGTTGAATTGCAAATCCCGGTAATTTGGGAATTAGGGTATTTTTGTGCTAAATACAGAGATAGCGATCCCCAACCACAACCAATGTCAAGAACAGAATGACCATCTTTTATCTGCAACCTCTCACAGTATAACTCGAGCATCGCATTCTCAGCATCCTCTAAGGTGCTCGATTTTTCTGGGAAGAAGCAACAACTGTACAATGCCAGCGTAACTTTAAATTGAGTTGATAAATTTGCAGATTGTAACTAGCATAGACAATAATAAAGAAAGAAACAATGAATTCAAAGTTTGCCTGTATTTTAGATGCTTCCCAAGAACGAGCTTGAAGAAGGAGGTTGGAACTTCATAGTGTTGATATTTGGGCTCTTCTGTCTTGATTGATATGGGCATCTCTCTCAAAGCTGCAAGGCCAAGTTATTATTTTGGAAATCCAATTTTTTGTTGCTTTCTACCTAGAATTCATAATTTCTACACTAGATATTAGTTGCTCTTATCATTCTTCAATCTCTTTTGCATAAACTCCACATCAAAAAAAGGGTTATAAACTAAAACCTTTCTGTAAACTCTTAAAGGGAGAAGGTGAAAATATGCCCTCAATGTTTGTTTTGGTGCAAAAACACCCTTCGTCTTCAAAAGTTGGTGCAAATTCCACCTCAAATTTGACAACCTTCACTGTTTGATCCAAACTCACGTCGTAAACCAGCAAGTCAGCAACCCTTTAACAATCTCGTCACTCTCCACCGTCGCAGACAGACACTTTACCGGCCCGTGATGGCCGTCAATCACCACAACACGCAGGCGGAACGAATTCCCCCCTTCCATATCCTTATCGTTGCCTCTTCCAAGCCATTAAGGATCAAATCCTCCACGGCAGTACCACCCTGAAATGACGGTCCTCAGGATTCCGGCCTGGTTGTATTGCCTCTAAATGGTGGCCGTGCAAGAATTTGAGGTGGAATTTGCACCAATTTTTAAAGACGAGGGATTTTTTGCACCAAAATAAGCATGAGGTGGACTCGTACTCCGGAATATATATGTATACATCACCATAGAATTTAGGTTAATTTATAAATACATCGAGGGCACTGCAATTTTTGTGAACAAACATTAGAGAAATATTTGCGTTGTGCAATAAACTTTAGGCGTAGTTTTTGCACATTTTCCCATTTCTAAAAAGTGTGGAGTCTTCGTTCAAAATAACAAAAGTTAGGAGTGTACGTTAGATAAAGATTGAACAACCAAAAAAGCAAAAACAATTAATCTAATTCGAAATTAAGAACAATAGAGTAACAATACAAAAGTAGAGATAAAAAATAGTGAGACCATTTACTCTGAATGATAAGCTAGATTGATAGTAAAATATAAGATTGTCAAGCTAGTTCAAAATTGAATCGATCCATCATTTATCCCTCAGAATAAATACTAAATTTAACTTGGATTATTTTTATCGATCCATCTTATCATGCAAAGTAAACGTCACCTATAGCGACAGTGTTTCACTGACATACAATGCACGAAGCGTATGAGATCGGAGAGCTGGATCTCGGCAGTAGGCCGGTAACCGGAGCGGAGGCGGCTCGCGAGCAGCAGCCGCGTGAGGCGGCGCACGGCGGCGTCCGGCAGCAAATTCCGGCAGTGAGAAGAGAGCATGACGCGGACGGTAGCGGCGTAGGTCGCGTGCACGATCGAATCCACAACGCCGCCGCTCGCGGCTGCCGCCATCGCCGGAAAAATCGCTCCGTTTTAGCTCGTCGACGTGACTGGGGAAGGATGAGATGCACCAGAACGGCTGTAGTACTAGTTTTCGACATAAACAATATAATAAAAACTAATTATCACTTAATTTAAAACGTGAAGCACATGTACTAACTCGAATGGAATCTTCTGTCCCACAATCTTCTGTGTGCCACGATGTTCAAATAAGGATTTCACTATTTTAATAATATTTGTTATAAAATATAATTTATTATTACATAGTACATAATGATTAATATTTATAACAAATATTACTTATTTTGGTTGATTATTCAAAAAATATGGTATATATTTTTTAAAATTCTAATTTTTTGTTATAAATGTTAATCATGTTGTATTATGACATAATAAAATTTTATTTTATAATAAATATTATTAAAAATAGTAAAAATTTTCGTGGAATACGGTGGCACATGGAAGATTGTGGGACATAGGATCACATCCCGTGCTAATGTAACATTTATTTGTGATTAGCATCCAAAATCACACTTAATTTGAAAGTACAATTTAAAGTATCATACTCGAATAGAACTTAATTTTCAAAGAATGCATGATTAAACTTTAAAGTGTGTTAATTGAATATAATTATAAATATTCACAATGTATGCGCATAATCAACAAATATTATTGCATGTAAAATGGTATTGTTGAATATCGATGATTGGCAAAGATTATCGCATGGCATAATAACAATTAAATATTACACCAAAAATAAATAAATATTCTTTCCGAAAAGAAAATTTTAAAAATTACTGTTGCATATATAGAAAATTGGTAATCCTATTCATAGCTTCCATTTTATTCATTATAGACACCTATTTAAAAAATTAAATTAAAATAGTACTAATAAATTGACTATTTTACTCTTACAGCCTCCAAACTTAAATTATCATAACAACGGTATCAAATTAGGCTTCAAATTCATAGCCCCCAGACTTAAAAACAACACTATCGTATGGTTAATTCAAATTTAGGACTTTGAAGATGTATGAAAAAAGTGTCTTCAATGCACATATTTGTGTTTCTTTTTTCAGTTTTCCGAATCTGTTTTAGAAGTTTGGGGGCTATGAATTTGAAACAAATTCGACAGGGGAGTTATAATTTAAGTTTGGAAGCTATAAGAATAAAATAATCAATTTATTATGATTTTTGTAAATCTGAGCTATAATAATGAGTAAAACAAGCTATGAATAGATTTTGTTTCCTATTGAGGTGAATGCTGGAAATTTAACCAAGTTTTTTTTTGGGATTAGAATATTGATTTGAGCTATTTATATAGATAACGTTTACTTTGAATGATAAGCTAGATCGAACTCCTTGTTGCTGGCTAGTGATTGGGGAATCATGCATACTATGATAAACCGAGAAAGTGATTCGGTTCCATACCATACAACTAAGAACTAAGAAATATGATAGTGTCACATATAATCTTCTCATCTTAGACAAAACAGACTACATCTTAGGATCTTGCTCAACTTTTTTTTTTTAATAATAAAAAGAGGATCTATAATGGTTCCCCATTCCCCTCTCTGAAGTGACTTGAACCCCTGACCTACCAACTAATCTGCGCTTCGTTGTCAGGATCTTGCTCAGCTTATGTTAAAAGGGATGATGATCGATCCCTTCGAGGGCCCTCTAGCTTCTATTTCTTCTTGAAAAGGAAATGAGCAACCATCCATTCTTCTCCGTCGTCGTAGCCAAAAAGCTCTGCAACTGCGATGAAGAACGTCCTCCAATAGACCGTCCACTTCACCGCCGACTCTTTGCCATAAGTTGCTTCCATGATCGGCTTTATCAAACTCGAGCTCCTATCCATTCTCCTAAGCCATTCTTCGCTGCAACCAAGAACATAGACATGGAGTCTCAAACATCATTGTAGGAGAACTTTCTAGATCCCGTCTCGTGCCCTTACCTTGTCCGTGCGTAGTGCTTCCCGTTCACGAGCCAGTGATTGACCACAGACACATCATCCTGCACGAAAGAACAGTAAATAGCCAGTGAATAAACGGGAAGAAGCCAAACCTCGTAGAAACCGAATCAAAGGGAGATCACCTGAAAGTAAAGGAGTAGGTTAGCCGAGGGCATTGTGCCTCCGGTGAAGAAGTGTCTAGTGATCCAGTCGTCGTCGTTGACATCCTACATCACAAAACGGATTAGACGAAGGTTTTTAGTGGCGAATTAGCTCGTAGAGTGTTGGCTGTGGTTACCTCAAAGTGGTAGGCAAATGCTTTGTGGCAGAAATAATGAACAAACAAAAGACTGTCTGGTTTCATCCACCCAGAGATCTTCTTAAGCAGATCGTGATAGTTCTTCATGTGCTGTTT
>JAYJMF010364557.1:0-27846 GCA_036873715.1 Salvia sclarea | reverse complement strand
TGTTTATTAATATCATTAGATTATAGTTGTTGTGTGATGGTTTGATATTAATTTCATGCTTGATGTTTGATTTTTGCATGGGAGTATGTATTGTTTAGTAATAGTAGAATGATGAGTATTACCTTCATCCCCTTTTTCATTTATATCCTATTTTCTTTCCCTAAAACTAATCGAGATTTTGTTATCTTCTTGGCATATTTCGGGTGGGACTTGTGAGCTGTGACTAGATTTCTTATTATCACTGGTATTTTTTCAGCAACGTCATTAGATTGTGGTGAATAAGGAGCAGTCATTTGATGAATTATACCACTTTAGTTGCATAATGTCTCAAACGGGGCTACATATTCGCCACCTCTATCACCTCAAACCATCTTAATTCGACAGCCTAATTGATTCTCGGCTTCATTCTTGAAGTTTTCAAACGCTTTAATAGCCTCGTCTTTACTACTTAGAAGATAAAGATAACAATATATTGTGCAATCATCGATGAAAGTGATAAAGTACTTCTTACCACCTCTAGTTTGCACAAACTTTAAATCACACACGTCTGTGTGAATTAACTCAAGGGTTTTAGTGCTTCGTTCCACTTATTGAAATGACATTTTAGTCATTTTTGCATCAACACAAATCTCACATTTATTTTGAGTATTTACTTCTTTGATTTTTAGTAAATCCATACTTACTAAACGTTTTATAGCATTTAGATTAACGTGTCATAATCTACAATGCCATAAATCAGAGCACTCAATCAATTAAGAGGAAGTAGTAGCCTTTTCATTAGCAATAAGAGCCTTGGGTGCAGGGCGTACAACAACAGTGCTTAGTTTGAAAAGACCCCCGGCAAGATAACCTCTGCCAAAAGGCTTTCCAAACTTCTTAATCGTGAAATAGTTAGACTTGAAAAACTTTCAAACCCCTTTGCTAACTAAAATCGAGCATGAGAACAAGTTCTTGCATATGTCCGGGACGGGCAACACTTGCTTCAAAGTGATCGGCGTGTCGGTCGTCAGCTTGAGGACCATGTCTCCAACTCCGGCAACCTCGGACGAGGCTTGGTTCCCCATGTTGAGCTTCCTCCCCTCAACAGCCTTGTAGTTGACAAACAAGTTCTTATTCGCACACACATGGACGGTGGCGTCGGTATCAAGGAACCACCCAGATTGATTCTCCTCGTGGTTGACCTCCTCGGTGACCACAGCAACAAGGTCGTCGGCATCCCACTCGTCGAAATCCTTCTCAGCGACGTTAACAGCCTGCTTCTGTTTCTTGTTGCCCTTCTTCGGCTTGCAGTAATCCTTCGACAGGTGGCCTTTCTTGCCACAATTGTAGCAATTGCCGCCAAACTTCTGGATACGTTGTTTGCCTTTTCCTTTGCCTTTGTCATTGGCATCCAGGCGACCACGCTTGTTGGAAGGACCTCCACGCTCCAACAAGTTCGCCTGGGCATCAAAAGTGCCCTTCAACACTTGGTCTTGCTTCTTGTTATCCACATGTACGCAGATAATAGAAACCAACCATTCAAGAGTCATATCCTTGCGCTTGAGCTTAAGATAGCTCTTGAAATCCCTCCAACTTGGGGACAACTTCGCGGACAGCGCTGCGACACAAAAGGCGTCCGGTAGGGGCATTCCCTCGGCGTGGATTTCATGGATGAGGAGTTGGAACTCATCCACCGTCTCCATGATCGGCTTTGTGTCGACTATCTTGTAGTCTAGAAACTACATAATCTTTAGTACCTACATCATCACTAAGGTACTTTTTTTCTAGTGCTTCCCACTTCTCTGTGGATGTTTTTACAATTGAGTATAAACTATAAAGACTATCATCTAAAATATTTAGAAGGTAATTTTTACACATGTAATCTCCATTTTGCCGATTGTCGTAGGCATTGCAAACGGTGAAGCTCGTCTCTTGCGCACTCGGTGCCGGCGGTCCGTCTTTGGTAAGGAAGCTTGCGAACCCCAACGTTGTCAAGTAGAACTACGCCTTTTGTTTCCACCTCTTGAAGTTAGCTCCCGTGAACTTCAGTGGTCTTTTGGCTGGCGGCATCACCCTTGGCGGTTGAACCGGAGGGATTGGGCCCAAGCCACTCGTGTTGGTCCCGAAGGCCCCAGCACTTGATCCATACATGGATCTAATGGTGCCACTCGAAGTGGATCCACCATTCTCCCCAAATGGGTTTTGAAACACCCAAGGGGACGTTGAAAAAGAAAATCCAGCAGCAGCCGAACTCATCGATCCACCGGTGTTGGCAGCAGCAGTTACAGCAGCGGTGGAGGCACCAGTGGCCGCGGCAGTCGCAGAGGCAGTGGAAGCAGTAGTGGCAGCGGTGGTGGAACCAACGGTGGCAGCGGTGGTTCAAGGATCAGTCGACATCTCCAAGCAAAGTATTAGGTTTCGAAAGTTATAAGATGCAATTTAGAGTCTCAAAGATCTCCTTCTTCACACAAACGAGTAACGTAGCAAACTATCTCGTCTTGTGATTGTTAGAAATATAGTAACTTGTCGGGTGATTACAATGAAATAGAAATATAGGAGATTGGGAGCTACACGAAAATAACACGAAATGAAAATTACAAATAAAATTAAAACAAAATCGTACTAAAATGAATAGCCGAGTCGAGGAAGGCCTCTTTCCTCAAGACGAGATACGCCCCGGTAGTGCTCTCGGTTTAGACGTCTCGTCTCCAAAGATAAAACGGCTTCGTCTCGATGAATATAGCACCATAATTCCGCGAGCTCCAACGAACAAGATGAGATTGAGAACTTGAGCTTATACACTATATGCTAGCTTTGAGAGCTTGAGAGAATGGACCAATGATAGAACATGATAATGTGTCAAATGCAATGCAAGATGGTCCTATTTATAGGCCTAACTCACCACATGAGGAATTAAGCACCGTTAAGTGCTCTAACAAGCCAATAAAGGTCATGCAACGTTTTCACATTCAAAACCACAGTGGCCTACGGTTTCAACATTGAAATCAAATGCATGAAATGTCGTTGACTTGACATAGCAATTGAAAATATTCATTTCAATTCAAAGTCATCAAAACTTGTTGCACGTTTCTTAAGCATTTGAGTTGAAAATATTCTTTTCAATTTCAAAGCCATAAAGACTCAGCACAATTCCACACGTTTCTTAATCATCTGAGCTTTTAAGCTCAATTAACATATTATTGATTTAATTAAATTAAATCAACATCTTTAATCCACACAAGCCCAATAAAGCCCAACAACATGGCATGAATTATTTATATATTTTTGTTTGAGGCCCAAACAAAAATCATTTGCCAATATAATATCGACTCATTCATCCGGTGATGACGTCGACGACAAGCGCGTGTGTGTGCGTACCATGGGCTCAACCCATTCCATTGTCAACTAACATTAATTAGCATATTTCATTTCTCACTCACCAAAATCGAAATTGGTTTTTCGAGAATATGAATATACTTTATTAATCTATTTAAAAAATAGATTAATCAAATAATATTTAATCAAATAAATATTATTAAACCATTTTCCAATAGATATGTCAAATCTCAACTTCTGCTAGACTCTTATATTGTTCTTTGATATCTGAATATGATCCAATGTTATTTCGACCATCATTTAGGCAAACAACAATATTATATTTTAATGTCTACAACAACCGGAGTGAATTTCACGGATATAAGGTGGCATAAACTTCTCTAGGGCGGTGGTGAATGGTGGAGCAGAACGAATGACAGTAATGCATTTCAACTTTCCTTTGTTAAATTACGAAACCCTAAAATTAAATCATAATTAAATAATAATGATACTACAAAATAAAAAGAGGCAAAAAGGTTAGTTTGGTGAGTTTTTTAACAAATTTTATCTTCTCTGTAACAAATATTGATACGCGATTGTAAAAAGGTAAAAAGGTATGTGCATACAGTTTCAAGTATTGTAAATATTGAAATATATATATATATAGGTCCAAAGACTAAATTTGAATTGTTTGGATAATGGTTCATGGTTCTTCAATCACCTACGTCAATTCGGTAATGGTTATTCAATTAACAAATATAAGTCGAAATTGGATAATTTTACGAGTTTGAAACTGGAAACTTGTGAAATGAATTTGAATTTGAAATTGAAATTAAGGCATTTCATGAGTTCACGTCTGCAAATTCGTGCAATGAAATTGAAATCGAACATTTCATGAGTTTGAAATTAAAACATTTGTGAATTATGTTTTAGATTAATTTTGGTAAATTAATGACAAAAATAGTAATTTAAGATTAAAAAACAACTAATATTTACTCCTCCATCCACCGAAAAAAGATGCATGCATTTCCTTATTGGTTTGGCCGCCGAAAAAGGTTCATATTCTATTTTTAATAAGTTTGTCGGCACAAATGAACTAAAACCTTCTATTTAACCCATTATTTAAATATTTACCATCATTGAGTCCAAAAAAAAATATACACAAAAGTACATAAAAAATAGAACTTTATTCCACTTACACAAATTACATAATTTTAAGGGGAGTCTGATTTCCTTAATTAGCCTTAATTGATAAAATAATCAAGGCTAATTAAGTGTTTGATTTGCATGATTGAGCCCGTGATAAATTATTTGGCCCTTATATTATCATCCATTTACGTGATTATTAATCAAGCCAAATTTTGGTTGATTATTAATCAAACCTTCAATCCATAATGCAAATTTATAAAATTACTTTTTTATTAAATTTATTTTAGTCATAATCAAGCACGGGGAAATGGATTGAAAGGGCAATTTTGGTATTATGCAATATTTTGGTTACAACTACATTATTTATCAAACTTTGCAATCAAGCAATCCAAACACATGGTTAATAATCCAAATAATCCAATCATCATTTATCCTTTGAATCTAAATTATCTAATCTATCCCATCAAGGAAACCAAATGCCCCCTAAGACTCTATACACAAATTACATAACTTTAAGACTCTATTCAATCTACCATTTACGCATTTATCATTATTGGTTCTCACAAAAATTAATTTAAAAATGTATAACAAGTGGCACCCTTATTTTACTCACAACATACTATCATCATTCACTAGAACCCGTTTTACTCAACATGCATCTTTGGCAGACGGAAGGAATATCTTTTTTTAATAGGGAAACTACCAATTAAATCACGAACTATAACAAAAAATGTAATTACAGCACGACTTTTGAATCTTGACAATTAAATACATGAAATTTCAATTTTGTTTGCAATTGAGACTTGAGCAATATTTTGGAGGACGGAAATCTGACTCGTCATCAATTTTTTGTGAGAAACGACGTCATTTGACATGAAAATTTTTAAATCCACATTGGAAAAATTAGTACTAGGTTGGATTCTGCCCACCGAAAAAATGGCCTGAGTCCTAATTGCAAAAAAAATAAAGTTCGTGTATTTAATTGCCAAAATCCAAAAGTCGTGTTATAATTGTATTTTGGGGTGTACTTATGATTTATTTGGTAGTTTTCCCTTTTTTATACTAAAAATTTATCAATTTTTATTTTTAATATTAGAAAGACTATTTTGATATATTTCTTCTATAGTTATTACAATATGTAAAGTTTTTTAAAAAAATAAATGGACAGGCATGGTCCCATACTCGTCAAGCTTTTTTGCCCTAATTGGTTAGTTCGTCAAGCTACCGATCGGTTCTAGGCCAAAACATTGACTTTTTTATATATAGAGTATATTCCGGCCCAAAATATCGGCGGGTCATGCTAACTGGGGGATCCAGAATTTGATGTTGAGGAACTTCAACACATTATATTCCATATACGCCAATATATTTCGATATTCTCGTAAATTGTGCCTGCAAAAATTCGGTAAAAAAAATCATCAAAGTCTATATCTAAATCTTTAAAAAAATTCTCTCAACATAAAATAAGAACTCAAATCTATCCACTCAGATTAAAAACAAAAACTAAAATCTATTCTACAGTAGTACAGTCATTGGAGAAGTGGAAAAGAGATTCATCAACTTTTTTCATAGTCTACAATCTACAATAATTATTATATGTGTGTGGTGAAAATATTTTAAATTTGTGAAAAAGTCTCCACAGGTTTCCCATCAACTAAAAAAATTTCTTAGTCAAACATAATTGAAACCTATTTTCCTCTTTTCAATAGTATTTGGAGTTCATAACTACTCTCAAATCTACCCGAGAGAATAATTATATATAATCGACAAAATTCAGTTTTTGATAGAAAAAAAAAAGAACTTGAGCTAGCTCCATATATAAGAGGGGGAGTTTTGATTAAATCTAACTCCATTTATTTAGGTTTTAATTAATATAATGATGTTGGAAACAAAACGAAATCCACTTGAAAATAATTAAAAGAATACTCAATTTTGATATTAGCATTTAGTTGTTAATTAAATATTTAAAGTATTAAATTCTAATTTAGGACTACAAACCTTGAGTATATGAGATCAGAGGAGTTGAGGATGGAAGAATGAACCCAAATTCGGGATACTTGATGGATGTGCCGGTCTCACAGATTCACGATGGTGATCGGAAGAGAAGTGGAGAAGATAGCAGTACATAATGCTCTTTGCATCTCTCACTCTGCGTATAACTTCTCTTTTTTGGGGTGGGCTGAGATTGAATTTGGGCTAAAAAATATGTATATATATAAGGGAAACTTTTGGGCTTGCACTGGGTTGAAGCCCAGTGCAGTCATGCTGTAAATCCGCCCCTCGGGAGGGGGGATTTTAGAAAAGGGAAAAATTTTTGTGTCCTCGATGTATATATACATCACTCTATAGAAAATCTCAAGGACATGAGTCGTGCGAGGGGAGCCGAAGGCACACTAACGAACTCAAAAATAAAATTATTTCTAGCAGCATTATTTATATTTTAAAATCGGAACTGAAGTGGAGAGGTTTGATGTATATAAACATCAGGGGCACAAGAAACCATATCTTTTAGAAATGATTTTTCACTGTTCTAACCACAAGTGCTTAAAAAAAGAAATGCGTGTGTTTATCAGTCTAGTCTAGTGGATTAATGTTCGAGGTCAAAGGTCTCGAATTTGAGTTTTCCACGACGCGGCTTTGAAAATTTCTGTATTAATTTATAAAAAAATGCAATAGAATCTAACTTTCTTTCTCTGGGGTTGCTACTCGTGAGTCGTAACTATTAAGGATCTGTTCTCTTTGAAGGAAAATTGAGGAAAATGGTGGAAATGCAATATTTTTCCATCTTTTCCATTCTTTTCCCATATTCTGTAGGGTGGATGAATTTTCTCTATCAGGAGGGAAAATTTTTCCCGGGCAACCCTTTTCCACCCTTTTTACTCAAATCTTGGATAAAATTATCATGGTTGAGGGGTGTGATAAAATTATCAAGGGGGATAAGTTCTTTTTATATTAAAGAGAAAATAAGATAAAAATAGTGGGGACCACCAAAATGTGATAAAATTTTCCCTTGTTTTTTTATCTTTTATTTTTTAGGAATAAGTTTTCTTTCAAAGAGAACGGAGCCTAAGAAAAAAAAAAAAAATCAAAGCCCAGCCTAAATTATTCCTCTTTTAAGTCTTAATAGCTGAAGGCGGCCCAAATAAGGCCCATATCCAATTAAAGAAAGCACAGATTTAATACTAGGGTTTGTATCTCCCAAACCCTCTTCTCTAACGTTTCTTCTCTCCTTCGCAGCCAATCCAATCCTACTCAGGTGAGTCCTCTATTCGGTCGGTAAGTTTGGGTTCCGTTGTCTGTATAGTTTTCTTCATGCTGGAAAAAATTCGGGTGTGTTCCGCTTTCCTTGAAAATAAAAATGTTCCGTTCTTTGATTGCATCTTGTTCGTAGAGTTTTTGGATCTGTGTTAATCGATTTTACTGCCTCAATAATCTGTAGGTTTTCCGTGTAAATTTGAATTTTTTAAGGAATTGTTAATTTCAATGTTTCTGATGCTTATAATTTGACTGCAGGTTCTAAGTTAGAAGTTTCTGAGTAGTTTGCTGTCGGATTTTTGAGACAATGGCGTCGAGATTTTGGACTCAGGTTAGCAATCCATTCAATTGATGTTTTGTTTGTTTGCGAAGCGTCGTTCCTGCGAGGCGTTTCTTAATTCTATCCATTGTCAAGGCTTTGTTTTTATTTCGATTTTGCTTTGATTTGTTTGTGAATCAGTTCTTTCTAATCTGGGCTCGTCGTAAAAAGCCGTGTTTGTTGTTTTTATTCATTTGAAAACCGAATTCTTGTTTCAAATCTGTTTCGAGTTTATTTTGTATCAACATTTTTTCTGTAATATTGAGACCTAAATTTGGTCTTGCTTTAATGATTTGTGGACTTAAACTTTGTTTATCTGATTAATAAACTTAGAGATATGCTCCTAGCACAATGAATTTAGATTTCTCTAAAAGTAGCTTGTCTTGTATGTATAAAAGCTGACTTTTTTATTTGTCCTTTTGGGAAATTGTAGGGTGATAGCGACACTGAGGAGGAGGAGAGTGACTATGACGAGCAGGAAGACAATGTTGCCGTGGAGACAACCACTGCGACAGCTGCTAGCAGATATTACTCTGGCAATGCTAGTGACAGTGATGATTCTGATGGGCAGAAGCGTGTTGTTCGCCGTGTCAAAGACAAGAGGTTTGATGAGTTGTCTGCTACTGTTGATCAGATGAAAAATGCCATGAAAATCAATGACTGGGTTAGTCTCCAAGAAAGCTTTGAGAAGATCAATAAGCAATTGGGGAAGGTCATGAGGGTGACAGAATCTGATAAACCCCCAAATCTATACATTAAAGCTCTCGTGATGTTGGAGGACTTCTTGAATCAGGCTCTGGCCAATAAGGAGGCAAAGAAAAAAATGAGTAGTAGTAATGCGAAGGCCTTGAATTCAATGAAGCAGAAGTTGAAGAAGAACAATAAACTCTATGAGGATATGATCAATCAATGTAGGGAGAAGCCTGAACTTTTTGAAGAGAAAGTTGAGGAGGAGCAAGAACCTGATGATGATGATGATGACGAGGAAGATGTGGATGTTGACTTCGATGATGATCCTGAAAATGTGGAAGATGAGGAGACTGACAATGAAGTAGAAGATGGAAAGGATGCTGGACCTGGATGGGAGAAGATGTTGAGCAAGAAAGATAAAATGATGGATAAGCAGTTCAAAGATCCTAGCCAAATTACTTGGGACACGGTGAACAAGAAGTTTAAGGAGATTGTTGCTGCCAGGGGTAAGAAGGGGACTGGTAGAATGGAGTTGGTTGAGCAGCTCACTTTCTTGACGAGGGTTGCCAAGACACCTGCTCAGAAGCTTGAGATACTATTCAGTGTTGTCTCTGCACAGTTTGATGTCAATCCTAGTCTCAGTGGTCACATGCCCATCAATGTGTGGAAACAGTGTGTGCAGAATATGCTTGCAATACTGGATGTTTTGACGCAGTACCCGAATATTGTGGTGGATGATATGGTAGAACCTGATGAGAATGAAACCCAAAAGGGGGCTGACTTCAGTGGTACAATTAGGATTTGGGGTAATTTGGTAGCCTTCCTGGAAAGGGTAGATGTTGAATATTTTAAGAGCCTTCAGGTTATTGATCCACACACCCGTGAGTATGTTGAGAGGCTTAAGGATGAGCCACTGTTTTTAGTCCTAGCTCAAAATGTGCAAGAGTATTTGGAAAAGGTTGGGGACTACAAGGGTGCTTCTAAGGTAGCTCTTAAACGGGTTGAACTCGTTTACTATAAGCCTCAGGAGGTGTATGATGCTATGAGGAAATTAGCTGAGCAGGACAATGCAGAAGGCGAATCTGGAGAGGAAAAAGTTGTGGAGGAAATTAGGGGACCTACTGCTTTTGTTGTGACCCTTGAGCTGGTGCCACGCAAGCCAACTTTTCCGGAGAATAGCCGCGCTCTGATGGACATACTTGTTTCACTCATTTACAGGTATGGTGATGAACGCACGAAAGCCCGTGCAATGCTCTGCGACATCTACAACCATGCCATCTTTGACGAATTCTCAACATCTCGCGATCTGCTCTTGATGAGCCACCTTCAGGATAATGTTCAGCACATGGATATATCCACGCAGATCTTATTCAACAGAGCCATGGCTCAACTTGGTTTATGTGCATTTAGGGCTGGTCTTGTTCCCGAGGGCCACAGTTGCCTCTCGGAACTGTATTCTGCTGGCAGGGTGAAGGAATTGCTAGCACAGGGGGTTTCTCAGAGCAGATATCATGAGAAGACTCCGGAGCAGGTATCTTTTTCTGGTTATTTTATTATATCTTTTGGAATTTATTTCCTGCTAATTTTTGTCTGGTATTATTATTTTCCAATTGATTCATGTGGCAGTGTTATTGTCGCTGTTTTGGTATTTGTATACTCTTCTAGATTGTTATGTAAGATCTTGTTCTTGTTTCTAAGATTCTACTAATTTGCAGGAGCGACTGGAGAGAAGGCGCCAGATGCCTTACCATATGCATATAAATCTTGAGCTTCTCGAAGCTGTGCATCTGATTTGTGCAATGTTACTGGAGGTCCCCAACATGGCTGCCAATGTGCATGATGCCAAACGCAAGGTCATAAGCAAGAATTTCAGGAGGTTGCTTGAGATGAGCGAGCGACAAACCTTTACGGGCCCTCCTGAAAATGTCAGGGACCATGTAATGGCTGCTACAAGGGCTCTGAGGCAGGGTGATTTCGACAAGGCCTGTGCCGTCATCAAATCCCTCGATGTCTGGAGGTTGCTGCGCAACAAAGATTCGGTTCTTGAGATGCTCAAGGCTAAGATCAAGGAAGAGGCGCTAAGGACCTACCTCTTCACATACTCCTCCGCTTATGATTCCCTAAGTCTTGACCACTTGTCCAAGATGTTTGATCTTTCTGATGCACAGACTCGTAGCATTGTTAGCAAGATGATGATCAACGAGGAGCTGCACGCCAGTTGGGACCAGCCAACAGGGTGCATTGTCTTCCATGACGTCGAGCATACTAGATTGCAGGCTCTTGCCTTTCACTTGACGGAGAAGCTTTCTGTCCTTGCTGAAACTAATGAGAGGGCCATTGAGGCTCGGTTTGGTGGTGGTGGAATGGAGGGTCTCCCTCTTAGGAGAAAAGATGGTCAAGATTATGCTGGAGCAGCAGCTTCCGGTGGTGGTGGTGGTGGTAGGTGGCAAGAGTTTTCGTTCTCACAGAACAGGCAAGGGAGCAGCGGTGGCAGAGGAGGCTATACCATCAGCGGTAGAGCATCGGCTCCGGGGCTTGTTAGCAGTGGTTTCTCTAGGGATCGGCAAGCTCGTTCAGGTGGATATCACGGGTCGCGAGATGGGTCCGGTCGGATGTTTCATACAGGTTCTGGTGCAAGGGGTGGCCAGTCTGATGGCTCAAGGATGGTTAATCTGAACAGGGGGGTTCGAACTTAGGTGCAAATTGAAGAACTTAGTCTAGCCCGGTACCCTGCCCCTTGGGATCTCTCATAATTTTATTTTTGGTTCTTTCTTTCGATAATTAGACTGTTACAGTGCCTAAAACTGTTTGCTGTCTTCTTCTAGTTTTGTCATAAAATTTTGCTATCTATTATTGTTTATGATGTTCCGAACTTTGGAGACATATATTTGTAATTTTTTGAGATTTAATCTTAGATGCTGTTGTACTCATCGCTCTGGCATTTTGTGTTTTTTGTTCTTGGCTTCTCTTTTATCGAGTAAGTTTCTATGATGGGAACCTTTTATTAAATTGTGGTACGTTTGCTTTATGTACATCGTGGAGTATATAGTAATGTATTATATCAGCTGCAAGTTTAAGAAATATTTTGAGATTCAGTACTTTTCAGAATTTAACTAGGCAAATCATTCATATGGCAAAGAAACTTGCAAATTGAGAACTTAGCCTAGCTTCGCTACTCGCAGTTTCAACAATTTAGATTTTTGCAATTTCTGATAGTTCGATTGGTTTTTGTTCTCTTTTTTTGTTTTAAGATTTTTCTTATCGAATATTGTTTGAAATGTACAAACTTTGGAGGACAATTCTCACTATAACTTGAGTTTCAAAAGCAGATGCTATTGTAAATTAAGGACCTATATGTGTACCTAGCTAGGGATGATAATGGGTATTAAAATATAACTATTCATATACATGTCCCAAATCTGTCACATGTATAAATTTTATTACTCATTCCCGTGTCAAATCCGTAACTGCTATTGCCCACCCAACCACCATTTAACTTTATAAAATATTTAAATTATCTAATATTAATTGTTACGTTTTTGTATATATATATGTATGATATTCGAACTTCTCAAATCTTCCTGTCGATCTCCTGATCATATGATCTTTGTTCACTACAATAGAAAACGAAAATTATAATCTTTTTATAGTTTATTTCAATTTTCAATCATCTAACTAAAAGTACAATAAATTTGGCATAACTTAGATTATATCAAATATAATTAATTATTTAGTTAATTATTAAATTATAGTATTAATATTATATATAAATGGATTAGGATAGAAGGTATTCATACCTAATTTTCCTAACTCACTAAAACCCGCTACAAGTTTCGATCTTACTAATTGTCCCAAACCGTTTCATACTCCTATAATTGCCTCTCAAAATTTGAGAAAGCGGATATCCACGAAAATCCTACCGATGCAATCCCTAGTAGTAACTGAATAAGGAAGCAAATACGTTTACTCCGTACATTTTAGATCTTATTCTCTCTTATTATGAAACAAATAAAATATTTCAGATGATATTGTTCTATATGGTTAGTAAATTTGACTCGGAGACCACCTCTACTTGAAGCACATAATTTCCAATTAATGAATATAAAACTTTCCTTCCAATTCTCCACTCTAAAATATCCCAATCCTAACTTACATATTACAATATCAAACCGTGGACATATATCTTCACCTTTTCCCTCCTCTCACATGGATGAGACATTGCGGATCAAAAACAGAAGGAATAAATTACAATTCTTTTGCTTGATTTCTATCGAAAATTGATGGGATTTGACCAAATTATTGTAATGAGTAATAGCCCTGCAAAATCGGTTCAGAAGTCACCAGTAAGCACTGAATATAGGAAAAAACAAAATCTAAACTAGTAAAAATACATTATAATTGCTTGTATTTAACTCAAGCCAAAACCCCCTTTATTAGAAACAATAAATTAGAAGGAGCTGCTAGCCAATATAATTTTGAAGTTTGTTAATTGAATAAGAATAAGAAGAGACCTGCTAATCCAAACCCTGAGGTCCATTTTGTTGTGAAAGCCGCAGCTTGAGATTGGCCTGAATCGCAATTGGAAGTAGAATTCCATGTGCCACACATGCACAAGTCAGTGTGTTGTTGAACATGATATCCACATGATCCGCCGGTAGCCTCACAGGCCCGACAGAAAAGGTCACTCCCTTGAAGAGAATACCTAACCTGAATCCCATAAGCCCAGTGGGCCGGCCCGCTGACTTTCAAGGGAGCCACGCTGTAAGCGCTGCTGTATCCCTGGCAATCAAGCCTAGACAGATTCACGCTCTTAACGCTCTCATAGGGCATCGAGCAGCACTCCGGCGGCCCGGTCCCGTATACCCGCCTGGGCTCGATTATGTCCCACGCAGGGCATTCGTAGTACTCGTCGCACCCGAGCCCCGACACGTTTCTGCATGGCATCTGCTTTCCCGGGAACCCTTGGAAGAGGGGCGACTCTGAGGAGCAGCCTAGGAGCATGAAGACGTTGTCCGGGCTCGGTGTCAGGTGCGCCGCCCGCCACGCCTCCACCACGAAGCCGTTTCCCCGCCCCCCCAGGACGATGGACTCGCACGTCGACATGTGGGGGTCGTGCAGGACGAGGGAGCCGTAGGCGTAGTCTATGTCCAGGACGCGGTATGAGCCAGAGCTGATGTGGAGCATCACCACCTCGTTTATGCAGAACAGTAGCTCCCGGAACCCCTGGTGCCCGCACCCTGGCTGGACCGCGAAAGGATAGTCGATGGTCAGGTTGCCGCAGAAGGATCTGCATGGGTTCAAGCTCTGGGCTAAGAGGGGGAGACATAGGAGGAATACAACAATTATTCGACTCATTATTGCTCAAACTCGGGGAAATGATACTGATTCTTCCAAAGGGGTTTGTTTCTATCAGTCTGATGATGATTCTTTGCTTCTCAGGATTAGTGTTAGGAGGGTCTTTTTTGTTGAGATGTGTTGGAGAATCTTGCATGAATTGTTTAGGAGGTTTTCGGCTTCTCTTTTTGGGAGGCAGATGTAATTTGTTTCACAAGATTTGGCTGACTTTTGAGCTTTGTGTCTGGTTTTCACTTTGCTTTCCAAGATTTTTAAACAAAGTGTGAT
Organism: Salvia sclarea; assembly: GCA_036873715.1. Lineage (NCBI taxonomy): Eukaryota > Viridiplantae > Streptophyta > Magnoliopsida > Lamiales > Lamiaceae > Salvia > Salvia sclarea. The sequence continues at coordinate 13,517 of JAYJMF010364557.1, read as the reverse complement.
TCTACAGAATTGCTTTAGGGAGCCCTACTTACCTAAGTAAATAAACTCGTGTCAAAAATTACCAATTCAATCATTATCCAAATGTCTGGAACATATGTTAAAATTTAGGGCAGCTGTGAAAAGATTAACTAGACATCCAGTGCACTCCCACACCAACATTGAAAATTGACACAGTACGTGACGCTCCAAGATATGCTACAGAATCTTCTTCATGTAGAAACTTTCAAAACAACATTTCCATAAATTGAGATTGAGGTGAAGGTAAGAATGCTGAATCAAGACTACCAATCTATTGATATTAGTAATAATCCATTAGATTTTACTTGTACATCATTCATAACGCCATGACCAGTTAACACAGCAGCTCATCATGTGCAGACCGTCTATTTCTCGCGTATAAATAAATTGACAAAATTGGAAGATTACGTTTACAGCGGTGGATTGTGTTTAACAAAAACTCATATTTGGCAAGCGGAGATCGACACACAAGCAATTTGCGATTCAGCATATATCTTCCTCCGCTCATCCTCGGATTCACTGGTTGTCACTTTCTTTCTTCTTCCACTCATACCTTGAGGAGCCAAGGACTAGAAGTTGAAAGATAGTCACGGTTGGTAAAAGGCAAGAAAAGAAAACATTTCATTGAAAGTTGTCGTTCATGACTCTAACATTGCCTGCAACTTCAAGCAGCAGCAGCAATTAGATTTCATTTACAAGATCCATAATTGCAACATAAAACTAAGCAAAATCAAATTTTTGGCCCTTGAACTTCAAGTATATGTACTGACACAACAGAAAACAGACAACGGTCTAGTGAATCAGAAATCGAAACTTCAAGGGGCAAAATGAAATAGATTTGACAATTACCGCTGTCGGGTTTTTTCAATGTGCTCAGTTGTGTCTTTACTGCCATCCGTTTGACAGATTCAGCTGTAATTGATTCAACAATTAAGAGGAAAAGCATATTAGAGACGACATAAAGTGCAGAGTGCTAAACTAAAATATAATGAAGATGGAAATCCAAATATCAGTATGCAATTGGTGTGAAAGAAATCTCCTAGTTTCTGTAGCAGCAAGATTCTGACTGAGATATAATTATACAGAAGAATAAAGAAAATAATGCTCCTTTACCCATACCCAAACATATAACACTTCACTGAGGTTTTCTTTCTTGGAATTATGTTGAAACTATTTAAGCATCATTCCCATTTAAGAAAACTACAGCCAGGCGCCAATATAGTTTATCACATGACCAAAAGCTCTACCCCTTTTTTTTGTAGAAGTAGAGAACAGTATAATCGCACTCAAGTGAATATTTTACCTTTAAATTGTCTTTTCTTCTTTGCCCTTCTCTTCTTTCTATCTGCCTTTGTTAGCTCGGTTTCTTCTTTAATGTCACCTTTACCAGAAAATACTTCTTCAGGAGCAAGCATAGCTGCATCAGACACAGCCAGAGGTGCAACCTACAGGTGGAAATCATGTTAGAACGGATTAGCTTCATAAAATAATTAATGCTATTGATAATCTAAGCACCAAATATACCTCTTCCATAGCCAGAGCAGGGACATTTGCTTGTATGGACATGTCTTCAATAACCTGTTCAGAATACGGTTAATAATCGATAAGATCTTAAAAGAAACCGGACATAAATGCAATGCAAGAAACATTACCGGTTTTGGACAGAAATGGAAATGAGATAGAGCATCTAACTTCAGACAGAGAGTCTTGAATAGCATACTTGCCTGAGAATGTAAAGAAAAATCATATCACATGGACAGGAAAAAAGAGAGAAGGAAACTATCACCAAAGGCAAAGGAGGTAATCACTATAGTACAACTGTACGAGTAAGAGAACATAACAGAACAGAAAGTCGGATAAACAAAAAATGACAACAGAGAGTAACGGTTATTTACGCACTTCTTTCTTTTGTTCGTCTGAGAAAGACAATGCAGTGGACACGAGGCCAGTCTTCTGAGCATACTCGTCCTGCATTAAAAGGGAGGAGGGAGGTTGCTTAGCATGGGAAGAAACGTATTCAAGAGGTCTGGACTTGCCAGAGATTGCAAACAGACAAACAACGAAACACAAAAAATAATTCAGATCGTGTTCCACTTGAAAGACTCACCTCATAAAGTTCAGCAAGGCCCTTTTTGCTCTTATTTTCATCCTGAAATTTTGGAAGTTGATTAATTTTGGAAAAACTTAAAAGAGAAGAGAAAGTCAAGATTCCGAGAGATAGTTACCATCTCTTTTCTCTCTTTTGGTGCCTTGTTTAATAAAGTAGGTGCTCTCTGGACATCATCGAATTGCCCCTAAACATGGTATCAAGCATAATATTACTTACCTCCATCACAATGAAACACATTAAAAGAGTCTGATGATAGAAACACAATTATTTTTCTCATAAACACATACCAGGAGAAATATACGTTCAGAGAGAAATGATAAGTATGAGTTTAAAAACAAATGAGAATAAGGACACGAAATAGAAGAGATGCAACAAGCACACAGCCAACATCTATCCAGAAGCCTCTACCTTCAGGAAAAGGACAATCTACAGATGATGAAGTTGGATATTAAAGAAAGGCATAAGTGCAGTAACTACCAGTTCTAGGCCTAGGCCTTGCAGAAGAGGAAAAAAGAGCTATTATTTTAAAGATTAAGCTGGTAAAATATGCTATCAGTTTTCCCCCGTGGACAAACCGACAAAGGATATAAGGATTTCCACTCTTCCCTTAGATCAAAGGTTTTCTAATCATTTACTAATAAATGATATGTGATAAAATATAGCATATACGACTGCTGCTGTTTATAAACGGTAAATAAAAACAGTTTCTAATGCATAACAACCAATGACATGTAAGATGCAGCATGGATGCCGACATACCTCAGTTATACGTTTCATAATTAATTCTTCAAGAGATGCAGTGTCCTCCACTGTTGTAACTGGAGGAGGTCTGACATTTTGGTCAAAATCCATATCGACCTCCAAAGCACTATTTTTCGGTCTTTTAGCAGCAGTCACCTGGCATTATACAAGCAATGAACATGCAGGAAAAAACAGCCCTGTAAGCATATGATCTTGACACTAACACCTTGTCAACCCCCCTTTTTCACAGCAAGAACTGGGAAAAGGGCACCAGATAAATGACAATGAAAAGAGAAATATTTGAAAGTTGATATACATCACCTCGCCCTGCATTGTCCATGTCTTTGGTTCCATGTTCGCTCTTTCCATTTCTTCTATCTCAGCACGAAGTTTCTCTAGTTCTTTTTCATGGGTAGAAAGGTTTTGGTTCGTCTGTAAAATTAGAGGAACAAGAGAAAGAAAGAAAAAGAATATGAACTATTCAGAAAGAGTACAGGAAACAGCAACAGGTAGATCATCTGAAAAATTCTTATCCTGTTTCTACCACAATTATGAGAAGCAATCCAAAAGGGGAAGGGGTGAAGCTGCATTTACTGAAAAGCGGGTTCTGGCTAAATATATCTAGAAAAGAAACATTTTGAAGTCGGTAGAACTCACCTTGCCCTGCATATTTTCCTTTTCCAGTTCTTCTACCTTAGCACGGAGTTGGCCTAGCTCTTTTCCATGGGTTGAAGGACTTTGTTCATTCTGTAATTACAAGAAACAAGAATATTAAACAGCAAGAATATCAACGGATACAAATTAAAGGGCTGAGCAAAGCAAACAGCTCAAGATAGATTATAGGGAAATTTCTTGTCTTCACTCCCTTCACACAGATGTGGAGTTGGAGCGAAAGAAGTACAGCTGCAGAGATAATATAGATAACCTGATCGCTATCATCATCTTCAGGTTCATCCATATCCATGTCATCCGATTCATCATCATACTTGGGCTTTTTCTTCTGGCTGATTTTCTTTTGAGAAGTGAAGAAGTCTTCATACCTACAAGGAAAAAAGCTTTGAATAGTTATATATCTACTGTAGATCACTGAATCATAACAAGGATCGGACATTCTTACAGACAAAATTCAAGCTTTAAAGCACTCTATCTGTGTAAATAATATGACTCCATTATAACCAGTTAATATAATACTAGCTTAAATTTTAGCAAACTTTCAACCTTCATCAAGTTGCATTCGAGTTATAGGAAACAACAATATGTCAAATAACAAAAACATTCAGTGACATAATCAGTGTGTTAATGACAAATAAATCATTTGCAGAGCACAGACAGATCAACTCATTTTAGATCCAGTTATTTGCATTTTCATCTCCCTCTTTCAGCTTATTTATTTCATCCTGATGTTATAATAAAGAAATTGAATGCTATATCAGTGATACAAAATAGAGTTAAAGCCAGAATAGTAGCAACCAGACCTTGCATTCTCCATGTCACTCCCATCATCATCATCTTCGACCCCCATAAATCCAAGCTGTCATAGCCATCATGAAAGTGGACATGAGCTCAAATATATTCCATAACCAATTACATAATAACGACAATAATCGAAAAATACAACAGCTCATTTAGCAAAACCAACCCCATTGACTATATCAAAACTCCGCTATACAAATATCTCAAACCTCTAGTATTTTGTTTGCAATTCATACCTCATCATCCTCATCCTCGTCGCTTTCATCACCTTCTTCATTTTCATCATCCTCGTCCTCATCTGCAATTTTACCTCTCTTCCTCTTGTTCTTCTTCTCTTTCTTTATACCATATTCCCTCTCCTCGTCTTCTACCAAATACTCCTCCAATTCCCTTATCTTCAGAAACTTGTCCTCTACTCCCTTCACATTTTCTCCCTCCTTGCCCTCATCCTCATTGTCTTCCTCTCCCTCTTCTTCTCCCTCTCCCGCTTCTTCTTCTTCTTCTTCCTCCTCCTCCTCCTCCTCATCATCATCAAAATCCTCACTTTCACTTTCTACGACATTGTTTTCTTTATTTCTTCCGACTTCACCCAAATTTTCTTCTTTTACACCATCTCTATCCAAATTGAATTGCTTTTCGATTTCTGATGGATTCTTCTCGAAATTCCTGACTTGCCGGCGGAGGGAGGAGAGCAGGGGCTGAGCTTGGAGGTCAATTTGCTGCCATATCTGCTCCGCATCGAAGCCTTCCGTCGAGAGACGACTCAATATAGGTTTAGGGACATAAGGATTAAGGGAGGCGAACAAGCACTCCGACGCTAATCGAGCCGCCTGGGACAGCTCTGGCGATGGTGTTAGGTAGAGCGGCGGCTCCGTGGATTTTAACCGATGAAGAGCCTCCAAGCCGGCAGATTGTGCTCCGCCTTCAGCGGCTGATGCCATGTTGGTTATGGCACGGCCAATAGTGCTAGGGCTGTAGGAGCAGAGAGAAGTGGTTTTAGGAGGCGATGGCGAAGCTGGAGACAGAGTGCAGTGGTTTTAGGGGTTAGGGTTTATGGGGTGGTTAGAGATTTTACATGATACAGTAAATTTTATTCTATTTCTTAATAATTAAGCACAACTATTCTTGAAAAACAATTAAAGCACAACTACTTATACATTTTCCTTTAAAAATTTATTAATTTTAGCTTTTTTCTTAAAGTAATTAATAATAAAATTTGAAAGCCAGGCCGGGTCACGTCGACTCGAACTCGAGACCTTTTACCTCGGACAATAAGTTGGACGAGAAATTCAATTTTCTCATAAAGTTAGTATTTGATAAGATATAGAGTATATAATATGTAGACGAGTTCAAAAAATACTCTTTCCGTTTCGACGAATTTGTTACATTTTTCTTTTAAGGTTCTCCCAACAAAATTGTTATGCTTTCTTGAAATCGAAATAATAAGGGAGATTAATCTCTTATTAAAGCTTTAATTAATTAAACCCCACTGAGTGGGCGCTGAAGTTGGTCCTAAATTAGATACAAATATTTCAGCCCCAATTTAGATCTGGATCTATAGAATTTTAATTTAGACTTAATATAAATCAAAACTACGTAGTTTTATATCTCTAACTCTCTCTATTCTTCTCTAAAACCCTTATCTCTTCTCGATAGACTCCATTAATTATAAATTCGCACTCTTCCTTCTCGCCCCTACATCAAGTGATGTGTGAAAACCCATCTGAAACATCGGACCTTCCGACTCCTCCCTCCCCTCTTGTTGGTCGGAATCGGTGGGTAAACTCACATCGCGAACGTAACCATAGAAAACTTGAGATAGATAGTGGGGCCGGTGACGTGGGTTCTAAACCCACGACTCCCCCACCCTCGATTGGGTTTCTCAACCGCAAACCCCTTGTCCCACACAAGCACAAACTCATACTTCATCTGCCACTTTCATCACACAAACTCATAGCTTATCCGGGTGACGGGCTCGCCGACCACGTGGAGGAAAATGCGCAATCGAAGCAGAACGAGGAGGACCCCCGTTCAAACATAGAGTTGATGTGTCTTGGTGGGGAAACCTACATCATTCTCTCGTCGCGTATGTTGATGTGGAATGAAACCTATTTTTTTATCTAATGGAAAGATTAATATTTTGATTGAAAAGACATGATCTAATGTTTGTCACAAGAAAATTCATACATGTTTTAAAAAATTGTAAACAGGACTCTGGCTCGAAGAACTAGCCCAAAACTAAGTGCACTCGACCCGAAAATAACTGGAAGCCGAATATACCAGCGAGTAACCAAATGAACTGCCATAATTAACATCCCGATTCCCTACCCATTTCTCGGTATATGAATATCCACATATGTCACTGCACTTTAAATATGTTGGGACATGCCAAACTAATGTTTATTTCAAAGTAAGTATTCAAAGATTAGATTAAGAAACAACCTATTTTTAGAGAGAGAAAAAAAAAAACTTATAGCTACTAGCAATGGTACTCATGGATAGGGATATAAATTTAACCCGAAATAGACGGGTCGACTCGAATGGACCGAGAAAAAAAGGAAGGTTAGAGCTTAAATATTTTAGCAAAATTACAAAAAACCCGATTGATCCGAAAATTGAATTGGTTGGTCCGATTAACTGATATAATCCTCAACTTTTTTACTTTTTGTTTTGATAATCATACTTATTACTTAGTCTAACGTCTGGTACAAAAATTTATGACATAATTTTTTTTGAAGAACAATAATCATTAATTTATTAGTTATTATGTAAGTTTATATTGAAATAACACTTATTTTTGTGAAGTTAAACGTTTTGATTGATACCCGATCTATTTTTTTTTTTTTAATTATCTAAAGAATTCATATATATAACCTTTTTCCATAAATATTCAGGACGGGCTAGCCAAGAAGCGAATGAGTTAGGGTTAGGCCCAAAATTAAAAAAAAAAGTTCGAATGATCCAAATATAAAATAGTTTGAAATCGAATGAATTGGCCTAAAAGTGAGTAGAATGGCTCGAATGATACCCCTACTCATGCAGCATGATAGTTTTCATCCCCCCTACTTTTACTAAAAAAAGTTTGTTTTACGTTGATTCAGTCAATAGATCAAATTCAGATATTGAATTTCTGACTCGGGACATCAAAACTTGCTTGTATTTAAAAAAAAAAAAAAAAAATTGTTCTTAAAACTGAAACACATTTGCTGGTGGAACTCCAGCGTGCAAATTCAGAAGATGCTAGAAAGAAGTAATTAAGTAGAATGGTCCGAAAAAGTATTATGATGAGGAATGCCGAGGCGAGGGGCCTCATTTCAAGGTTGGTAAATTTGGGTTGGGCCTGTCCCACTATGACTAGGATAATAGTAACTTTTCTTGGATTGGGCCTTGGGCCTTGTTTGTAATTCAGCACCCTTATATCTCAGCCTCCACTTCGCCATCGCCTTCGCTGTGGTGTGGTGCTAAGTGAGATTCTCTATATAGCTCATTCTTTTACTATAATAATAAACAATAATAAAAACATTGATTATTAAATATCTTATTTTACCACTATAGTCACAGTCGTTCGACCGACAAATTAAAAAACACATAAATAAGAAACTTCATTTCTTTCTATCTTTTACGGTGTCAAATTGTCAATGCTAACTGGATAAGTGAATTAATTAATTTGCTTAAGAAAGAAAAAGAAAACAAAGTGGTTGACCCGCGATCCATTTGAAACTTAATTGAGACAGAGATTTTGGTGGGAAATACTACTCAAGAATCCCAATGAACCCAAATTGCACGCATAATGTTTGCTGAAAAACTAAGATTTGCAGAAGATTGGCTGAAAGTGAGCGAAAAAAATGAGATGAATGAAATAAAAGAAACAAAGTTTGCAGAAAGAGAGGCCAAGGCATGAAACGACTTCAGTTTTGTATGCATATATGTTGTTTGAATTTGTTGGTGGTCTGATTTTGGGCTACTTATAGTATATATATATATATATATATTACACCTGTCCCGTCGATCTTTGTTAATTGCCAACACATTTATATATTTGGATTCCTTTTGTTTACACTATTGACAATTACAGATTTAATACGGATTGAGGGAGTAGATGTTTAATTTCAATATTATGTAATCGTCGCCAAACAATAATTTTGTCTTACTCAGGCCATTAATTTTGAGTTGACTTTTATAAAACTACTTTGGCTCAGTCCTTCGGTCCATGATGAATAGAATAGCATTGCAATTCCTTTTGTGGAAACAAGCATAAAATAAAATAGATCTATCCAATAGAAATAGATCTATTGCAGCTCTATTCGTGCCGCTATTAATCTAATGGCTCATTATTAATTCAACCTTGTGTGTTTAAAAGCTATGACGTGAGATACATGAAGTCATTCTTGGCTTTAATTAATTAATTAATAATTGAATATCTAATTAATGTGTTTTGTGTTAACGTAAAATAATACTAGAAACAAGCATATATAAGGCCGGTCATGACCCAAGCTCATGTGACTTGTCTCCTTATTGAAGGCTAAGAGGGGATTAAGACAATAGGGCCGAGGGGATGCAGAAATTTCAGGCTTTCTATGCTGCTATTGGGCTTCGAGCTAATAATTCTAAATGTAATGTCTATTTTGGAGGGGTATCTGAGGAGTAACATATGAACATTCTGGATTCTCTATTGGAACATTACCGTTCAAATATTTGGGAGCCTCCTTAACTAGCAGAAAGCTTACATTTCATCAATGTAGGCTTTTGATAGATAAGATTGTGGGGAAGGTACGACACTGGGCGTCTAAAATGCTAAGTTATGCTGGGCGATACCAATTGATTCGCAGTGTTTTGTTCTCTGTCACTAGTTATTGAATCCATGTTTCGAAATTTCTTGTGGAAAGGAAACACCTGGAGCCAATAACTAGTGGAATAGGGCTACCCTCTCTAAGTTATTATGGAATTTGCAATCCAAGGCTGACAAGTTGTGGGTTCGATGGGTACATATTTACTATATGAAAGGGCAAGAGGTTATGGAGTGGCGTGGTGAACAAAAATATTCTTGAATACTTAAAAGTATTCTGAAATGTCTACAATACGTCGAGCTGACTGACTATTGGAGACAGACTCTAAGTACAGGTAAGTTCTCTACGTCTGCCATGTATAGAGAACTTAGAGGGGGAAAATTACCCAGTAGAATAGAGGATTTTTTTTTCTTTTTTAATAGTGTTGCTCGTCCTCGTTCCATTTTCATTCTTTGGTTGTGTTTCCTTGGAAGATTGAGTACTAAGGACAAAATGGCACGTTTTGGAATTAATGCGGATGGTATGTGTGCTTCATGTCTGGGAACATAATCTCTTAATCATTTGCTCTTTGGATGTACCACTACATGTAATATTTGGTCCCAGATTTTGGTTTGGTTGGGTATTACTCATTATCCTGCAGACCGGAGTCTTGAAAATGCTTGGATTATATAGGAAACGTGCAAAAAGGGTGGATGGGTCAAGATGCTTAAATAAGCCTTTGCCGAGGCAGTTTACTGGATTTGGAAAAGCCGGAATGAAGTAACTTTCATGCAAAAACCTTTGGATATACGGCTGGTGATTTCCGACATTGTGCATACTATAGTTGCTAGGTGCTCTTTACGCATAGATATGAAGTTACATGTTGATATGATGCCTATATATGCACATAGTTTAGATTTTGAGTGTACTTGTTGTTTTGTTGGTTAAGGCAGAGTTTTACCTAGATCTCTTAAGATCGATTAACTGAACTGTTTGGGATAATAAGAAAAGTATTGCTCAGTTCCAAAAAAGAAAAAAATTGTTCACTAATTATACAGTGTATATATAGGATTTAGCTCAAAATGAATCGAGCGCGTATAATTCTCTTACTACGAACAAATTTGCATCGAACATGTAATCATTGTATTAATTGAAGTTAGTACAATAATTTTACAAATTTAATGGATAACTCAGGTTCTCGCAATAACCCATCCTTCTATATGTACGTAGCGCACTTTAAAACAAGAAATACACTAGATCATCCTAATTCTATATATTGCAGATAACTTTGTAGTTTTAACTATACTGTACTTTTCTCTAAAAAAAAAACTATACTGTACTTCCATTTATTGTCAACTAAAACACTTAAAGAAATGAGTTTACACTCTTTATGTGTGTTTTTTTAATATACATGTGATTGGGATGAATGCTAACATGCTCACAACATTTCCGAATGATTTCAATAATAAAATACACAAGTTCATAGGTACAATTTCGTAGATTAATTTTCGAAAAGTGGAATAAATGCGAACCATGTCTCAGATCTATTACTCCCTTCGTCCATCCATTTGCCACATTTTGACTGACATAAATTTTATAATTTTGTTGACATTAGTTGGTATGATGGATTAAAATATTACTATAAATGAAAAGTGAAAAAAATGGTTTGTGGATAGACGAAAAAAGAAAAATGTGGCAAATAATTTGTGAACGGAATGAATAGTACTTAAATATTATAGAAACAACGTGACTCAATCTATTACAGAGAGGCTAATTGCATCCTGATGAGGATGATATTGTGTATCACTTCATCGTCGACCTAAATGATACAGGAAAAAGTCGAAGGACAACTAGATCTTAAAATGACGGAGTCAGAGATCATAAACAAGCCTGAACACCCCAGAGCTGAATAGAACAAGAGTGGCGAGCAAGTCATATATGGACTGGGGCGAAGAAACACATATGTGAAAGAAGAGTCATTTTCAACGCTTTCCACATGGACTTGCGTCATTTGACCGATGATTGAATAGGTTAATCGAAAAGTGAAGGCGTCAGTACAGTGCGTAAGACGTATGGTAGGAGTGTGTAGCAAGTCACACCCCCAAAAAGATGGAACTATCCCTGAGCGTAGCGAAGAACGGACCTCAAAAGACGAATACCCTCTGTAGGGCCAGCTTTGGAATTACTATTTTACCCTGGATGTATATATATACTCTATAAATAGTGATAGGCTATTATTGTAATGGAGGTTGGCGTTTAGAATGAAATAGACGACAACACTTTTCTTGACCAATTAATGGAACAGTAAACACTTTTTAAAAATCTTGTTTGTTAACGAGAATAAGGAAAGTCCTTGAGCAACACGAGAGTTTGAACTAGGATAAACTCCGGCGAGACAAGGTCCGACTCTCATAGTTGATTACGTGTCTCCCTTTTCTTTTCCGATGGGTTATTTGGAACTCATCACATCCCGAACTTGATACAAATAATTATATGAACATACATTGTATTTGTCATTAATGAAAACACAAGATCGATGGACATTAATTAATTTGGTGTAGAAATAGATGATTGCGCAATTGAGGAGTAATTGTAAGATTATGTGATACATGTCGCAGATATTGGGAATAAATGAAATAAAATATTTTGTGGTTGCTACAAAGATGCATATATGTGATGATCAATATCATGAAAGAGGGGAGAAAAGGGATGATGATGATGTGTGTCAACAAGGAATGGGTGAGTCCAAAAAGTGTGGGATTGTGAGAAATCGGGAGTGGATGATGCATCGGAGCAGCTTGGAATTGGAAGCAGCAGCGGATCATGTGATGATTCCAGAACAAACACAGGTGATACTGCCTTATCTAATTTGGCTGCAGATGATGATTTTCTGTTTTTACGACTCTTGTGATGTGCATGCCAGTAGTTCTTTATTCCGTGGTCTGTTCTTCCAGGTAACTCTGCTGCCATCGCTGACCACCTATATATATATATATTTTCCACCATTATTAATTAATCTTAATTTCCTTTTTCCAGAACACATATATCCAATACTCAACTGCCCAGAATAGAATGTTAGTAAGAGTAGAATAGAAGAATGGAACGGCCTAAAACAGGATGGGACGGAGGGAGTAGTAAACAGTAAACACAAACATAATAATCTCGAATCTCACTAGAGCTAGCATTACTGGTAGCCTATATAGGTAATACACACGTACGAGGGAGAAGTTACATACTTGTTTCCGTGTTGACGATGAAGTTTTGCGATGAGATCTCTTTCTTCTTGGCTAAAATCCCCTCGCCTGACGCCGGGTTTCAAGTAATTCATCCATCGCAATCTGCAGCTCTTTCCACATCTATCTAGACCTAATTAAACAGTCTCAAATTAATTACCAGATCTATGAAACAAAGAAAGAATGAATTTATAATGTAAATTAAATTACCTGCAAAGTTGGGGAGCAATCGCCAGTTGGAGTGGCCGTGCTGCTCAACATAAGATCTCAACCTATCGTCTTCGTCTTGAGTCCAAGCACCTTTCCTCACTCCGTTCTCGTCAACGTACGTCGCTTTTACCATTTTGGCAACGTTACTTTCATCTATAACTATAACCACAAATCAAAGACGACACCACCAGCTGTGGCTGTATTAATGCTGGTTCGAGAACCCCATTTCATATAGTATATTTTTTCACAAATAACTTCCAACTCACTTTAAAATTACTACTGTAGGCTTTCATTAAATTGTTTAATGCATGTTGCCTAGCAGCTGCACTACTACTAATCTACTATTGTCTTATCAATAGTACTATATATTAACAAGTTAGGGAGAAACTGTGTATTTTTTATATATCTTGTAATTTTGGAATGAAATTTGAATCACAAGATTATCACTCAACCGTCAACTAATTAAGTAGTGTCAAGCTTATAAGCTTTTCAATATTTTATAATATGTCTAAAAATTTATAAGTTGAGATGTGAAAAGAGAGAACCACGAATAAGAGAGAGATTAATTTTTTTTTTCTTAGGTGCAAAATTAGAGAGAGATGAGATGTGAAAGGGTAATATGTTAGAAATAGTTAGAAAACATAACATGATTATTCTTCTAAATTGATCGTTACTTATGAGATCATCGTGAATTATAAGATCCATGATATTGATGAACATTTTTTTTGGATCTCATAAATTGCATGGTAAAACTTATTTTTAATTTTTATAAATATCTCAATATCTTATAAACATATAAAAGAGTCTATAAGCTCAGTTAATTCTAAAAAAACAACTTATAGGTCTTTAGTATATGTTCTTGTTTTATGATACTAGTCGGTAACCCTTCGAAATTCGACGGGTATCATTTCATCATTATATTGATAATAAAAACTAAAAGTATATGCAAAAATATATTATTTCACA
>JAYJMF010364450.1:0-27849 GCA_036873715.1 Salvia sclarea | reverse complement strand
TTGGCTGCATTGTTTATTTATTTAACAACATTTTATTTTAATTAATATTTTTTTTCGTTTGTCCCAACAATAAAAAAATATTAAAATATAAAGTTAGAATAATAATTAAAATATTAACCGTGCAATGCACGGGAGGACGACTAGTTGTTGATATGATATACTCGCCGCATAGCGCATATATACATGTCTCTTCCTATTTAAGTTCTTAATTTTCTTTTCTAATAAATTGTTACGGAAATTTAATAAAGTGTCATGCCAAAATATTATTATTTAATTGTTATGTTAATTAACATGTAATTATTGAGTGTGGTTGTCTGTCGGAGATTTAATGATCTCGTAGTTATTTTTGGCCAACCACATTATAAAATTGTGGATAGTCTCAAGCATGGCATTAATTATTCCTCCTTATAATACATAAACAAAAATATGATTATATTAAGCATTGAGGGATAGCAGGTTGTATTTTCAATTCATCTAGGCATACAGCTCAATTCATTATTTCTTTTCATTGATATGTTAGTGTTATACTCATGAGTCATGAGTAGAGGTGTACACGAACCAAGTCGTTCGTGAGCTATTCGGAGCTCGACTCGAAAAAAGTTTGTTCGAAATTCGTTCGTTTTCTAAATGAGCCGAGCCCGAGCCCGAGCCCGAACCTCAAATCGAGCTCAATTAGATTATCGAGCCGAGCTCGGACTTAGGGGTGTTCGGCTCGCTGGCTCGCGAACATGTTTGCGAATATGTATATAACGTGTTCGCAACACATTCGCGAATATATGTATGTGAAATAATAATTTTTCTTGATAATTTAAATCAATGATAAATTGCAATTCATATGTATATAAATTGATGATTAAGAAAATTATTTATAACATATAAATTTACTTATATAACTATAAATGTAATTACTATTATAAAAAAAAAATTAAAAATATTGGTAACTTTAAAAAAATTTAAGTCAAGTTCGAGCTCGAGCTCGAATATACTATAAACGAATAATTGTCGAATCGAGCTCGAGCTCAATATAAATTTATCGAACCGAGCTTGAGCTCAATTTTAAGCTCGAATCGAGCTTCGAGCCGAACTCGAGCCCACTAAAATTCTAATGACCCGAGCTCGAACCTGCTGGTATTCGGCTCGGCTCGGCTCGACTCATGTAAACTCCTAATTTTGAGGGGGTTAGTGACCTATTTCTAAATTCTACTGTGGAGTCATTAACCTAGAGTCAGAATATTAAGGATGTATATAGATTTATACCTAAAGATCCGGCCGTAGGTTTCTTTAATTCTTTTAGGAACGTGAGGTTCTTTAGTTAAAGCACATTATATCCAACAAATGTGAATTTGGCACAATAAAAATACTTGCCCTTCTAGTCAGGGCCGTACATATGTTACATGGGGCCTAAAGCCAGAATTTGAAAATAAGCTCCTATAATGCAAGAAAAATAATTTGAAAAGTGACATATCGTATTAAAAGAATAACTCTAAAATATATTCCCTCCATCTTTTTAAGCTTGACATACCCTTTATATTTTAGGTTGTTCCTTTAGTAATGACACTTGTCGGAAAAGAAAATAAATTTGCCTTGGAAAACTAGTCAATAAAAGTGGCTACACCACTTTACACACAAAAACGTGCACCAATTTCTTAATCTCCGTGTCGAAGAGATATGTGACAAGCTTAAAAAGACGGAGAGAGTAATAAATATCACATACTAAAATCCTAATAAGTCATCAAAATTCAATCCAATCAATACAACTATTTTTAATTTAAATTGTCAATTGGCACAACTTGTCGATCATAAGGCCCGTCTTAGGAATCAAAAGAAAAAAGAGCTCATTGGGAAGAAAGATCAAAGTTGGATTGCGATATGTAACTGATCTCCTATTGTCGATCTACCCTAACATTTGAAGCTACACGTATCAATTTCATTTACTTAATATGTCAATATTATGTGACCATACCCTAATTAAGTAGCCATTATGAATAGTCTTTAACCATTTCCATGACAAAAGACGCTTATAATTATACCAATTTTGCGTCTTATTAGTGTAACTTTCATAATGACACAAAATAAACCTTGTTTTCACAACACGCGAAGTTGTATTAATTTTCATCTAGTGTAGTTTTTGTGTACTTCCCATCTTTCATCTGTTTATATTATAGCTATCATCAATTGATCGACTTCCAAATGAATTATTAGAGTTGATATTAGCTTTCTTGAGCTTCAAGGAAGCTGTTGCGACTAGCATACTTAGTTGCCGATGGAGATACCTCGACGCCGTTGCGCAGAGTGACGGAAAACTTCCGCGACACTCATCACTTACGCCACGAGAGATCCAAGTATATCGAATGGGTTAATCGCCTAATCACAAGCTTCAAATCCAACTCCAACTCCCCTAATCTCGAGGAATTTCGAGTGTTGTTCGATTTAACCGAGTCGGAAACCGCATGGATCGACGATTGGCTCAGGTACGCCGTCAGGAAGGTTGAGAGTTCGAGCTGAACTTTGTCTCTTTAAACGAGAAGAGGTGTTACAACTTCCCATACAAATGGGGGAATTTTCCGAGTAATTTGGGGGCGTTGAAGAGACTGAGTATAAATTTCGTGAATGTGAGTGGAGAAGGGGTAACGTTTCTGCTGGGAATTGTCCTCTTCTCGAGCCACTATCCGTGTCTAGTTCCGAGGCGCTTTATTCTCTGGAGATTATTGAGACCTTCCCATCGTTTAAGTGCCTCGAGTTGAACACGTGCAACCTCAGCTCGAACGTGTTCGAGATTCGGGAGTTGTATGTATCAAATACCGAGGTGGTGTCAAAATAGAGAGACTGTTGATAAGGAATGTTCCTCGACTACCCCTATCCATAATTTTTTTCACAATTTTCAACATTAAAAGACAAAAGTTATACATAAAAGAGAATCAAAAATAAAATGTATGGTGATTTTTTTTTTTTTGCATATTGTTCCATTGACCAATCTTAGGTGCACAAAAAATTATAAGTTACTTTATTGACAAGTGTCCAAAAAGTGATATTGGAAAATGTAAAAATGATATATTCAAATATTGGGTATGTAGCAGAGAGAGAAATTGATATTTTATTAAAAGATTGGATTGTGAAAAAATCATTGATGAAGTAGTAAAACGATAAAATGGAATTAGATTGTAGATTGTGTATGTGAAAGAGAGATAAATGAATATTATGTTAAAATTTGGATTGTGAAAAATCATAGATAGGAGTAGTCTTACCGAGCTTTGGATTTTTCTAGTTGTGCCTCGTCACATCAGAGGTCTTTTTCGCATGTTTGGGTCTGTGCTTGGAGAGCTATACACGCTCAAGATATATGTTGAGTTCATGCTTACTTGGAGGGTAAGCTACTCTTTTATTTATTCATTACTTCCTTCGTCCATGAATAATTTATCACCTTTTGATACGCATGAGTTTTTAATAATTTTGTTGACTTAGTTGAAAATGTGTATTAGGGGTTTTACAAAGTTACCATAAATAGTGACAAATGATTTGTGGACGAACGAAAAGTGAAATATGTCAAATGGTTTGTGGGAGCGAGTATAATTATTAGGTTTAATTGGCTATAAATTCACAAACTTTGTTCAAATTTGGTTTTTAACCAAATCCTATAGTTTGGTAAAAAAAATGCATGAACTTTACAATTTTTGGAATTTTCTCTAGGTATAATGTTTGTTGGGTGATAACTTAATTATTTGGAGTTCGATTAACAACCTGGAGCTACTTCGGAAATCTCTCGACGATATCATTCTATTAGTATATATGTGTTGTTAGATCAACGAAAATGGTTGGAGAATGACTTAAAAGTCATTTTTCTGAAAATTTACATCCATGTATTTCTGTTAGATGTTGGATTTATGTCTCATGTATCATTATAAAGATATCGTTGAGAGCTTTCTAATGGTAATTTCGGATCGCCCATCGAACTCCGATAAATAAAATTTCTAGCCAACGGACTTTGGAGTTAGGCTAAATTTCAAAATCTTATAAAGTTCGTGTTTTTTTTACTAAAATAAAATAGATTTTGTTAAAAACCAAAATTTGGACAAATTTTTTGTATTTACAAGCAATTAAACCTATTATTATTAACTATTAAGGATGATTAATTAGCTTATTGAAGCAGGAATCCGTAGATATGTTTTGAGGTGTTGAGATGCCTAACCTTAAGCAATTGGTGATTAGTCTTGGGAAAGAATATGAGGATGATGATGATGATCACTTTCCAGTGAGTAATCTGATGAATGATTCACCTCGCTAGCAAAAGTTTGTAATAGAGGTAACAAGGATCCATATATTATTCATTTTAATTCATTCGGTAATGATCCATAATATATTAGGGCAAATAGCCCGTAAACTGTTGAACATAAATTCTTGAACTTATTTTGCTCGCGCCGTTAACTTTCGTGTCGGCCAAAACCATGGCTGACATGTCGTCATTTTAGTACCCCTTCACTCAAACGACTTCACATTAAGTGTTTTTAATACACATTCACTCAAACGACTTCACATGTCAGTCATGTTTTAGCCGGAAGTCAACGCTGTGAGAAAAATCAGATTAAATTAAAAGTTGGGTGATATACACGCAGATTTTTGAGTTGGTGCGCAAAATAAGAATTTTGGCAAAATTCAACAATTTACATGCTACTTTCCCCTTAATTAATATAACTAATCTTCCTCCCGAGCGTTGCATGGTTAGTATTTTTAGTTACTCATTTTCACAAAACAAAACTTTTAAACCACTACGATTTGTGACTCTTGAAATTGCTACCTCTATAAAGGATGCTCTAAGCAATAATAAAAACTTATAGCTGATCACCTAGAGAGACTATTGACTGAGACTTCTGAAACGTAAATTACTCAACCCCCTAAAAGTTACAATTACAAAACTTCAAATAGTGCAATAATATTATGCATACTTCTCTAGTATCCCTAGTCTATGTATGTAGACCAAATTCGAGGCCGGTATCTTAACTTGAAATCCTTGTTTCCTATAAAATATTTTTAAGGAAGGATTAATTTATTACACTATTATGATATATTATCAACTCAAATCCTTCAATCCACATAGTCGTACGATGGTCTCAGTTCACAACAATTTTGGCTTTGCAAGTTTGATTACTACAATTAATCTCATTGTTATTTCTTTCAATTATGAATTAATTTTGTTGAAAGAATAATTTTGTCCATAATAAGAAACTCCTTTTTGTTTTTAAAATGGAATAGAGGAGGTTTCATTTTGTGTCACATTTTACATTATGATAACTTACATACATCATACATGCATGTAATAGAAAAAGAACCATGCGTCCTATAGTGGTACGTACACAACATATATGTAATATTTATGATACAATTATTAGAATCCCAAATGTCTATTTATAGAATGCATCTATGCACGACATAGAGATTAAATTTGTGATAATGCGTGAGGAGATATTTGAGTTGAGATTTGTTAACAACTCAAATTTTACTTACTCTTGAAGTAATTCAGTTTTTACCAATTCTCAAATTCAAATTATAATTAAGATGATTAAAACATGTAGCCAATGTTTTGATCTAATATTGATCGAGTTGGTTTTCGTGAGGTAATTAATAAGCTAAGAGAACGTAAATAGGACACGAGAGATTTAACGTGGTTCGATCTATGGGGATAGATCTACGTCCACGGAGCGAGAAAGAGAGCCTCTATTACTAGTATGCAAGAGAGATTACAAGAGTCTGCATGGTTGAATTATGTAATTCTAGCCTCTATTTATAGGTGATGAGACCGAGTTCTTAGAGAATTAGATCCCATCACGAGATCTTCTCCCAGTGGGATTCGACTTTGAGGCTCACCTGATTTTCCATGTTTATCTTTGGGTGATCCGAGCCTATCCACACCTTGACTTGGGCTTTTAGAATACTGATAACTTTAGATTTCTTGTTGGACTATCGTCGATGGGTTGGGTCCGCTGTCTGGGCACGGCCTCGTTAGTTTGGGCCTAATATTTGGGCTTGGTATCTGGGCCGATATCCCATCAAATATTAATTGGCCAAGTTTGATTAAATTGGTCACATTTTTCTTAAGATGGAAAATTAAATAATTCTGATTTGGTTAGTTTAACTAATTTTAATATCGAAATATGTAGGTTAGTATGTTTAAAACTAATTAATACTGATGCACATAATTAAAAATACATATGGTTTTGTATTAGAATGGAGTATTAGACGATCCCTTTTGGGCATGGTGATTTAGGAAGTTATTTTTGTATTTAAAGTAATGAAGTCCACTAATTTGAGGCGAAAAATTATTGAACTCCAAATGTTTTGATCAGATTTGCATATCATCAACCACATTTTTAACACATCTTTATATTGAACTCGAAATGTTTTGAACAATTATTTTAACACATCTTTAAGTAACATAAAAATTATAACAAATATATTTATCAAAAAATAAAATAAAATTATAACAAACATATTTATATGTATTTACATATACAAATAGCAGATTCAATCCATAACGAATGAAAGTAAAAAGAACTATACTAACTTGATTCATTTCTTTCTCGATCAATTCTTGATGTGAGAATGTGGAGAGCTTCTACATATAAAATTGATAAAACACAATAAATAATATGGAGGAAACTTGTAGATCATATAAATTTTGGTGGAAAACACTACATCATCCTTTTAGTTCAAGAGATATATATAAACTCAAATATGAGTCATTTCATCTAATTCCATAAATAATAACAATAACAATTGTAGATTATTGAAATTCTAGGATTTATACTTTTTAAGTAATCTTTCATCTAATCCCATAAATAATAATAATAATAATAATAATAATAATCATAAGAATAATAATAATAATAATAATAATAATAATAATAATAATAATAATAATAATAATAATAATAATAATTGTGGACTATTAAAATTCTAGGTTTTTATTTTTTAAGTAAATTTTTTAGGGAAAATTACATAGAAGATTCCTTTTTAGTATAGTAAATATAGATATAGATTTCATTGAAAAAGAGAAAAAGAAAATCTGATATACAACTTTACTAAAATGTTAATGAAGACTCTTATTACATGACATAACCTAAACATGCCAAGAGATATCGTCATATCGAGTATACGAGACCTCTAATTAATTTAGTGGAGAAGAGCTATTTTGTGGCAATTAAGGGCCCGCATGGTAGGGTTGTCTCGGATAGTTAGTCAAAAGTTAACGCTTGCTTCATTTGTTTGGTGGTGAATTTAATTGAACACTTGGGCCCGCATTTTTGAGTTGGCTCGTATTTAAAAACACTGTTTCGCACTACTTATGGAACTCCTGTCGAGCGTGGTTTACAGAAATTCAATGTGCTACAGTGTAAAAAAAAATTGAATTTCACACCCCTCCAAAAATCTGAAAAGCCACATTTCAATTTTGTTGCCCTAGAAACTCTATCTTTTCGCAAACTCGCTGAGAACAAGACTCGCGGCGACGAGGCATAGAACGGCTGTTGCACCCAAATTTCGCCGGAGATTGCTGGCATTTAGTCGGAGATCCGACCTCCACTCGTCTTAGCGGTGTAAAATAGGTGGTCGCCTCCGGGTAAACTAAGCAGAACTCTACTTTTCACATAAACTTTCTTCTTATGTGCTATTATGATATAAATTTGGTCGGATTATGAAAAAATATTGTTTCTATTTTGTCTTCTCCAAAATCTTAAAACATATTTTCTCTTCCCTGTACAAGCATAGGTTCTTTTTCATTGTCGTGTTAAATTAGTTTGTTAATTTATGCTATAAGAACCTGATGAGCCTCTTCGTTTTGAATTGAAAGATTTTTGTAAACGAAGCTTGGAATTTCTCCAGAGTGGCTGTCTAAATTCGTCACAAGAGATACTGTTGTTACAGGAAAATTCCCAATTTCAATTGATTACTGACAGGTTAGTTAATTGATTCCCATTTTCGAACTAATTAAAATTGTTTTGATTTTGTGTATCAAAGTTATTTCTCGTTTGTTGAGGTTGGCTACTCTTTATATTTGTATGGGTTGGGTCCTGATTTTTTGCTCAATCACAGTCGTGGTTTGTGATTTTTGGATTTGTTGTTGCATATAAGGCTAATGGCACCAAAAAGGACTTGATATTTGAACCCGTGGTGTTACGATTATCATCATGTATATATATTTGTTGGTTGATATGTTTTTAAGAAAAACAAGTTTATGTCTCTTGTTTTTTGCCTTTTACCGGAGTCTGCTTTAATAGCACACAGGCTACAGAAATCAACTAAAAACTTGACTACATGTTCATTTTGTTCATTTGTTTAATGTTTGTCAAGGTCTCATTGCGTGTGAATTTTAATGTGTAGAAAATCAAGATTCCTCAATGATATATTGAATACAGAATTATAGGTTGTTGCCCGCCGCAAGAAATTCTCTAAAATGTCGGTCCTTCCTTCTAACCTTGTGTCAATGTATTTGCTACTTGAGGAGATTGTGCATGCACACCAACTTAGGGTCTTCCTCCTAGTGATTCTACTAGGTATGCGTCTCAGCTCATCTAGAAAATGACGTAAATGACGTAGAATTAGTAGACCATACCGTATGATTTCTAAAATACCAAGCCAAGTCCGTTACTTGAATAGGCTGACCAAGGTTAGTGATAGAGATTGTATTAGAAATCTACGAATGGACCGGAACACTTTCGCGCGACTATGTCAAATTTTGAAAGAATTTGGCGGGCTACGTGATAGGAAGTATATTTTTGTGGAGGAACAAGTGGCCACTTTCCTCTCCATTTTAGCCCACCACAAGAAGAATTCAGTTGTTAGTTTCAACTTCCAGCGTTCTGGCCAAACCATATCTTTTTACGTCCATATAGTGTTGCGGGCTGTGATCAAGCTTCATCCTATTTTCCTTGTAAAACCAACTCCAGTTCCCGAAGACTGTTCCGACCCACGCTAAGGTAATCAAGAGTTTTCTAAGTATCAAATACATACTTTCTTCTATTTGTTATTTACTGAAATTGTAGCATAATACTTATTGACCTTGTATATTGTGAATCTATTCGGTAGGGCTGTATTGGTGCACTTGATGGCACTTACATAAGTGTGCAAGTTAGGAATTCTGACAAGCCCCGTTATAGAAATCGGAAGGGGCGGATTACAACCAATACATTAGCAGCTTGTGATCGAGACCTAAAGTTCACATATATTTTGCCGGGGTGGGAGGGTTCTGCGGCGGATGGTAGAGTCCTAAGAGATGCAATGAGCAGGCAGCATGGTTTGAAAGTTCCCCGTGGTAATGCATTAATACACACACACACACACATATATATATATATTCATACTAAATATTTGTAGGGTGAAATGCATTTTGTTCTGCCTGATAGTTTTTTTTTGGGAAACAAATGTAATATTTTTACCTCGGATTTGATTGATAGGAACATACTATTTGTGTGATAATGCATACGCAAACACGGAGGGATTTTTAACACCATATAGAGGTGAGGTACCATCTCAAAGATTGGGGGCCAGCTAACAGACAACCACAGTATCCGGAAGAGATGTTCAACCTGTGACATACGAAAGCCCGGAACGTGATTGAACGCGCTTTTGGTGTTCTAAAGATGCGTTGGGGCATTCTTTGAAGTGCATCCTACTATCCTGTCAAAATTCAAACCCGTCTTATCATGGCATGCTTCTTAATTCATAATTTCATAAGGTCGGAGATGGTTGATGATCCCATCGAGCAGCTTGTTGGCTCTCTCGAAGATGGAGATGACGAAGAAATTGATGAAGATGAAGAATTTGTTGACTATGTGGAGCCAACTTCAGCATGGAACCTCAAGAGAGCCGAGATGGCTCAATTTATGTGGCAAACTTAATAATATTTGAAAGTATGATTGATTTAGTATTTCTGTTGTATGAGGCCAAACCTCTAGATTCTGAACTTGATTTGGATAATTCATATGTAGAAGTTGTGTGATGTCTTAAATGGTATTTAAATATGTATGAACATGACATGTTGTTTGTTAGCTCGCAAAAATGAGAGGTTAAATTTGTGAGATCTGGCATATGCATATGTTTTGCTGGTGAAGTGTGATCTATCTTTGAGCTCTTATTCCTATTTTATCATATAAAAAACTATGTAATTTGTTGATTAATATCTTCTGTATTGTGTTGACAGCTTAATGGAGTCGCCTCATAAACGAATCTGGACAGCTCCCCTGTGCTCCTGCAAAGTGGGCAGGATGAAAACACTATGTGGTACTAAAAAAGCTGCGCACCCGGGACGGTACTTCTATAGGTGCCCACTTGATTTGGATCACGAAGACTCTTTCCTCTGGTGTAACGAATACCACAGTAAAGATCCTAGTGGATTCATTCCAGAGTTTGTAAAGAATCAGAAGTGGAAGCCAAAAACCGTCGACATGGCAGAAACCTCTAGCGCCAGCTATGTGCCATATAATATTCCAGGTAAACAGGTGGATCAGATCTCCAAGGTCACTCCTGAGATGCTCATCACATTTAACTTCATGGCGATAGTTATTTTCTGTTTGGATATGATCTTCGGTAAAATAGTCGGATAGCCGAGTATTATACTAAGATTTGGTCTACTTTAACTGCTTTCGAAACTCCAAGTATCAAGTTGTGTTTAGGTGCTGCTATCTTGTGCATTTAAGTGGTATTGCCAGAGGCTGTATGAATTCATTTTCTGTAAATTGTGTTTTGCTAGCAGACAAACAATGTTGGGCAGTAGTATCATGTGTTGAAATGGTGTATCAGCTATTTTGTACTAATGGGAATCAGATTCTTTGTAAATATAGCTTTATATCAGCTATTGAATTGACATGATAATTTGTTCATACTCTCTGCATTATTTTTACCTACTTCATTTATCTAGTGAATGAGTTTTAGGTCAATACATGTGAAAGCTGCACCACTTGTTGTCTTTTATATACAAATATTATTCATATAAAGTACTTTATTTGTGTCATATGCAAAGTGATGTGAATCTCTGCCATCTCAATGTGAGTTGTATAAAAAAGTTGATGAGACTAAAGTTATGGAAGGGTTGGAGGCTAAAACTTTTATACATTAAATTATAGAAGCTACTGCGTTGGTGCATGGCGCCTATATAAAGTGAGCAACTATCATTTATCATTATACATCTTTTCATTTTATAAATCCATACCCATAATATTATCATGAGTGATAAGGAAATACCCCCTCAAGCAACTTTTCTCTACAATGGATCATTCACAAAGGAGATGGACAACACATTTATCCGATCACTACTCGCCCAGAAATCTGCAGACGGTTGGGAGTCGGCCGAAATACCGGAAGATGCACTCCAAGTAGTGCGCTTGGAGGTGAATCACTACCACGGTACTCGCGTGGGGTGGAACGAAGTGGTTCAACGCAACCACGAGCTAAGGGAGCGTTATAAAACATATTCGTGTCCAACTTCAAGAGTGCTGATCCGGATTGGCCTAATAACCGGGTAAATGCCAACGACAAAATTTGGCGAAAAATGTTCAAGGTTAGCTTAATCTTGTATTAAACATTTTTTACTAATTCCCATTCTCCCACATTTCCATGTAACTGATTTTTCTATCTCGTTTCGCATCAATAATTTATACTATAGAAGATGCCGCTCGCTAAGACATATCACCATACCGGGGAACCGGAATTCCGGAACATGCTTATATTGTTCGGAGACAATAAGATCAAGAAGGAGAAAACGAAGAGTGTAGTTGTCGTCAGCTCTACTGTTCGCTTGGGTTCGGAAGACGATCGCACCGTTGTGTTTTGCGATGATGATGAAGTCACATCCCCTATGGTAAAAACTACATGTCGTAAGCTTTTCGATGATGAGCAAAGTTCGACAACGAACGTCGATCCGAGGTTTGTATTTATTCCTCCAAAAGAAGGTGTCCAATTCCCTCCGAGAAACTTCTTGCCGTTTAATTACATGCCTACCCAACCAAAGGATGGAGGGAGCCAAGGTGGGAGCTCAAGTGGTTCAAATCTCACCCCAAACTATGTTTGGGGTCCATTCAAATGAAGCACTGTACCATGCTACTCCAACAACTATGTAGAAGCTTGTGGGCTATTTATGTTTTAATTTGCTTTTTTTTTTTCTGTTTCAATTTGTTATCTCTCTTTTTCAAGTGTTTTATTGTTAATTTCTGTCAATCTTGTAGTTCCCACATACTGTAAGCTTCTTTTATGATTTCAGTTTGTTTTGTATTTCAGCAGCTTGTTTTATTCGTCATAGAAATTACCATGCTTAGCTCGTGTCATAAACGAGCTACATTGTGAGAATTCGGCCCAAAAGCATAACCTGTTAATTAATTCCACACTTGACTACATATAAAATAGGGAGCACTGATTCATAACCAAGCACACAATAAATAGATAGTTGACAATTGTAATATGATGTCAATAAGCAGTCATATATTTACAGAGTCGGCTAAACGATGATTCTTCCAGAATTCACAAGTGTTTCTCTGAAAAGCCCACTACAAGTGAGCTACAGAGTATGATGGCCAAAATAAGCTGAATCCAACAAAATATCATGAGTTCATGGAGTGTCTCGTAGCTGGCATTCTATTACATTAATATCAAGTCTATTCAGGATTTGCCAAAACAGATTAGTCGTAGTGAAGCCCCAGTTAAACACCCCTACCTTTGAGCAGGTGCTCAACGTATTGAGTACGGTCTTCAAGTGTCATTCCCCGCCAGATGTCAAGTCGTTCAGCTTTGAAGGCAACGAGCTCGCAAACCACGAACATGTCATCTTGTGAGAGGCCTTCGATCTCGTTCAGTTGCTGCAACACTTCTTGCCTTGCCTTGCCCATGTCAAATTCGTACCCAATGCGGTTTGCTAGTTGCTCCAGATGAGCGTTGGTTGAGTGATTCATCTCAGCCAACAGCTGACAGACTCCAGATAAATCATTCCCGATCTTCCGCTTCTTGGCCCCGTTGTCCCCGGTAGAGTGTTGCACATCTCGTGCACTCTGCGAGATTCGGTCATATTCATCTTCGTTAGGGTCATTCTCGAAGCTTGCCTCGGCGTCGGGGGAGGGGCCATCAGTATGATTCTTGCCCTCTTGATTGCGGTAGGCGACGTATGCCTCGTATATGTCCTCCGCATTTTCCCCGTTAGCCCTATCCTTTCCAAAAAGCACTTTCCAATCTTCGTAGTACGGCCACTGCTTGTAACGCATGCACCTAGCATTGGAGTCCTCCTGATATTGAATCACAAGACATCTCACAATTAGAATTCCAATAACTGATGGCTCAATTTGTCTAAAAACGAACTGAGGTAATTCATTTCATACAGATTAAACTACATACAGCTTGAAAAGTTCATCAGAATACCATCTCAAGAAAACTTAACCCTCGAACATCAACACCAAATACCAACAGACCGGATACATCACAAAGTAGGAAATACATCACAAACCAAATATATCACAAAGCTTAATACCATCTCAAGAAAATTTAACCCTTGAAAACATAAGCGAGCATGAATCATTATTACATGAGACGGTAGGAAATAAAGTAAACAATGAAAGCTGCTTAAACGAGAAAAGACCAAATTACCCTTAGGATTTGTTCCCACTGTGCGTCATCAACTTCGATCATGTGATTACCACGTGGACTAAATCCAGCACCGCTTTTGGACAGGATATGCGCAAGTGAGTTGTAAGACTTCTTCCAACTAGCGATTCTAGAGTGAACGTGCGGCGAAGCTTTCAAGTCGCAGCCGGGAAATTCTTTCCGCAAAGCCTCTTCCAAACGGTTGAGGTAACCGGCTTTGTAGCCGTTGTCAGATTTTCAGCCTTGCGCTATCAATTCTTTCAACGCTGCGATGAGTGTGACCTCTTCCCTCTGGGTCCATACGCGGCGATTTCGCTCAGTTTTCCGGCTGTTAGTACCGCCACCACTGCTACCTGAATGCCAACCGAAAAAAATACAGCATTTTATAAAGTAACCCACATGCCAAAAGCTGCTCAACAAGTTATAATTTATGAGAGTGCGTTAAGCATACCTTCTTGTGTGCTGCTCATTTCAAAGCGGGAAAAGTACAAACTTGCGGGGGAATACAAATCAATCCAGAGCTGATCATCGAGTATCCGTATGTATCAACAAAAGAGACACGGTTAGCACAGCTTTAAGAACAAGACAATCACAATTGTTGTGATTCCATAGAATCATATGGTATGAATTATGTATGATAACTAAAACAGAGGCTGATATTCATTCCTAAAACTACACTTTCATGAGTACCAATTTATTAATATACTAAACAACACAAACACAAAGATAGTCGTTCATTTAAAACAAATAGGGATAAATTGGACTAAATCATGCACAATACAATCTGGCATTCAGATTACCACGATTCTATAATAGGAAATTATAGAATCAGAATTTTGTTGCACCATTTAACTAACAGCCGAAGTGTTGAAATATAAACTTGATTTAAAGAAAATGTTCAGTTTAAGTCCACCGACTTAACTTGATCGAAGGCAGCCGATCACTCTGGAGAAATTGAGAAGCATTATTACTTGTAATACTTAATACTCAAGTAAGTAGGTGAATTCTCTAGAATGAAAGATAGGTAATGGTTAGGAGTTGAAAATTAATTACAAGCCACAAAAGTCAAAAAGTTAAGTTGGTTAAATTGTTGTGAACCGACATTGTGTAACTATATATATGTGTGGATTGTACTCGGCTGTTAGTGTGAAGAAATAGAAAAAGTTGTAGTTGCTAATAGCTTTCAATTACTCCACTTTCAAAATTTAACACACACACCACACGTCCACTAACACACACACTAAAACACATGTGCACTTTCACACTTAATCCTCCAAAATCCTACAATTTAAGTACAATTTTAGTCCAACACGAAGCTGCCTACTACACACATGGCACTGCATAATATGAGTGACTCATACAAAGTAACCAAACCAACAAACAATATGATGTGTTTAACAAACTCAAACAATATGATTTGTTTATGAACTGTTTCTGTTTTTAGCAAATTATAGAACTAAAATCGGTATAGATGAAATAGAGGAATGTTTAACAAATTCAAGCTGCTTGTTTCAGTTTTAAGCAAAGTATATCACTATTTAAATTGGTGAACGCGAAATGGAACAATGAAATTAGTAAGGATTTTTTATTAAGTAAATTCTGATCACGATATACTTGAAATTACGTTTGTCGCCGGCACACATACGTGGACTTTGCCTTGAACACCAACCCAGATCTGGTCGGCGAGGGAATCGGCGGATATTTGTTGGAGCGCGCCTTCCTATTTCGAACCCTACACCTCTTCAGCGGCGATGGAGAATGAAAATGACATAACCCAATAGATAACCCTAAATTACTTTATGGGGGGAACGTAATTTCGTGTTTTAACTCCATTGCACGACTACTATACCAAACAAACGACTTTGAATTAATTCTAAACAAAATGATTCTACCAAACTACAATTTTAAAAAAAAAGTTCAAAGTTAAAAACTCGGTTTAGGGTATGGCGTAGCCCAACTCGCTGAAACCCAACCCAACTACCACGCGGGCCCTAAGAAGATGGATGATTATCGCTGAAAGGTTGAGAATAAAAATCGAAAAGCACGACGTTATGAAGCATACCTTTCTCGGCCTTTTGGCTAAGATCAAGTGTAGTATCTGTTCTTATCAGTTTAATATCTGATATATGGGCCTTCTTGAGGGGGAAGAAGGCCCATCAATGTAGCTTGCTGCCTGGGCCTTGGCGCGTCGCCCAAGCGTTGCACTATTGCATGGGCCTGGCGCACCCCACCCAATTCATAGTATAAATTGTCCCAATTTTCGTTGTTCGAAAAGGCAATGGTGTTTGAGTATGATCGGATAATGCTGGCAACGTCAATGAAGGAATGAGTGGGTGAGTTGGGTGGTTCACTTAAATTAAAATACTTATGACCTATTTGGTAGGGGTTATCCCATTTGGTAGGGCAAAACATAATAGTGAGGGCTGGCCATCAAACCACTAGAAATCTGGTCCTCCACCCTTGAAAATGTTGTTCGATTCGAACAATACCCACCATTGCTTCGCCTTCTCTGTGTCATCGTAGTCTCCTCTTCCATCTAAAACTTGATCCTTTTTTTCGCCTCGTCTCTTACTAGTTACTAATTTGTCTCAAAACATATTCACATATTGAAATTGGAGTGAATTGGATTGAATGGGTGAATTAATAGCCAATAGGCTTAACCTCCATCCCTTTTCATTTAGGTGAATTGATTCGTCGTGTGAATTAGGAAGATTGGTATTGATTTGTTGTGTGAAAAAAATTTAATTGTTGGGTGATTCTTCGTTCATTGGAGAAGATGGAAAGATTGGGAAGAGAGAAATTTTTCGAAATGGCATTTTTGGTATTTAATTTTTTGAAAGACAAAAAAGTAATTTTGCAGTTTAATTATCAATTGTAATTGAGGACAATTTTGTAATTTCATAAATTAAGATTAAAAAAATTGTCTCCTACCAAACAATTGATTAATTTTGTATCACTTTCAGTATTGCCTACCAAACACTTGAAAAGAATAACTAATATTTCATTTTCGTACTCCTCATATTATATAATCCATACTATCATTTTCCTTTATACCCAACCAAATAGGCCCTTAAGATTATCGATATTTATTTTTGAGGACTATATCTACAAATATATTTAGTTCTACTACATGGGGATCACTTTAGTCGAGCTGTCTTTGCTTCAATTTTGCGTATCTTAGCTTTCAGTCTCTGATTTTTGCTCATCAGACTTTCAGACTTCGTCTTCAACTTCTATAGCATTACAAAGTATTATTCAAATTTCAAAACTCGCATAAGATTATCTTTGAACTAATTCTTACAACAAGTAAAGAATGACAAGAAGAATGAGACAAAAAGAGTATAAATTTATCACCGCTTAAATTAACAGCATACCGATTTTTTTTTTTGGGAAATAAACAAGAAAAAGAAAGAACATATATACTTTTTCTTTTAAAATATATTCCCTCCGTCTCATGAGAGTTGGCTCCTTTCATTTGGGCACACGATTTTAGAAGAGTAGTAAAGTAGTATAAAGTGGTATGAAGTGATAATATGAATATATATTATTTAAAATTGTATGAGAAATAAAGTGTCCGAAAAAAGAAACGTGCCAAATCTCACGGAACATTCTGAAATGGAATACGAGCCAACACTCATGGGATCGAGGGAGTAGTTGATAGCAAAGAATAGGGCTTTGTCAAAACCCAAAGAATATACCTGGAAAAAGAAAAAAAGAAAACAGATACCCATATTAAGCTGGTAAAACTAAACCCTCCATTTGCCGCCAGCAAAAACCCTCTTCCTCTCCGTATTCTTGTTCGAACATGGCAGCAAACGACGCCGTTCTCCTCCGCTCGTTGGAGCTCCGCCTCCTCCGCTGCTCCATCCCATCCGACACTCGCGCACCGCCGCCTTCACCCAACCAATCCTCACCCCAATTTCCTCACCTCCACTCCCTCCTAAACGACGTCGTTGTCTTAATAGAATCGGGCGAGTATCTCCAAGCCCTCACCTCCTCTTCCGCTTCTCAAGCCCTATTTTCCAATCTCCAACTCGACTCGCTCGACTCCGCCCACCGCTTCTACTCCGAGCTTCTCCCCGAGTGCGTCAGCTCGTTTTTGAATGTCAGCGGCAGCGAAGACTCTGTCGAATTGGGTTATAAGGCGTTGCTTGTCATGGCTGTAGTCGTTGCTTCTTTGCTTGCCTTCACTCAGTCTAACATTACTGGGTCAGTCACTCCTCATTTATTGCGCAATATCAGCTTTCTTCGTTTTTAAATTGATTTTTTGGTCGTAATTCTGATGTCTAGCTGTTTCACTTTTGATTTTTATTTGTATGCCTGCTTATAGAGAAAGTTTGCGATTTTTGAAGTTCGAAAATACTAAAAGATGTAAGTGTAACACTTATTTGTAGCAGGATAAGCCCTCTTGAATTATTTGACATTGTTAATTTCTACTAAAATGTGTATCTGACTCTCATGTCTTTAAGTTCTTGATTGTAAAGGGCTGAAGTTAGATTAAAAGTATGAAATGTGTTTCTGACTCTCATGTCTTCATGTTCCTATTTGCTACTTCGATATATGTAATGGTGTTTCTGGCCCTCTGTATTTATGTGGGTGTGTCTACACATCATCATGATATTTTTTTTGGAGAAAGAAAGATTATCTATTCCCAAATAGAATAAGTACACACCAATCAAACGATCCAGGCAACGATTCGACAAGTTACAATAACCAAACTAAAAGACCAAGACCATGATATTAATTACTTTTGTTATTGGAAAACACTCTTTTTTCTTAGGAAATGAAAGTATATAGGACATACAAACAGCCATTTCAAAAGCTGGATGGAATTATTAGTCTGAAATGCTACTTGGTTGGTTTTAAAGAAAATTCAATGCTCGCATATCTATAATTCAACATATTTTGAAATCTTATTCTCGCATATCTTATCAATAATTGGACCCTGCTGCAACCCACGAGAACCTTATAAAACATAAGGTTTGGCAAATTTTGCTTTACGGTTTCATTTGCTGTTCTTTTAACAAGAAAAAAATCCATATGTAAATATATGTTTGGTATTTGGAACTGAAAAAGAATCTCAGTTTGATCATTTTATTTTGTGCCATAAGTTTTGAAATGACACCAGAGTGAGTTTCATTTTCTATTGCTGTGATCTTGTAACAGGCCGTCGGCTAACGTTCCTCTGATGCCGCTTGCAAAATTGTCGATCCTTGAGTCCCAAAAAGTTGGTGATGAATGGATAGAGTGGGAAGCATGGGCACACAAGGAGCTCATGTCTGTTGGTTCTGACCTTTGTGCCAAATTCTCTAACTTGCAGGTATATGTAGCCTTTATTCTTCAAGTTGTTTCACTCGTTTGAATTAATTAAATGTCATGTGCATTGTTCTGTGATTCTAAATAATTCTCTTTACTATTGAGATGCAATGTTTTTTTCTTTTTCTGAGTCTTGATACATATTGTCCCTAGTTGTTTAGATAATTCCCTTTTGAACCATATGATGATAGTCATGCTCATTTGATGAAAGAACAGTTCAGTTTTTTGCTATCAGAATTTTTTCCCCATGCCGTATTCCAGACAAGTAATAGAATCAATATTTTCTTACAAAAATGTAGGCTTGTAAGAACTTTGTATTTTACTTTCAGGTTCATACAAATATGAAATATGGGAGCCAAAAGTTGAACGTAGTATAACATGCTTGCACTCTAATTATGGGAATAATGTAGGCCTAGAACTCAATATTATCTGCATCAAATATACAATGTTATGTAAAAGTTCTGTTTCTCTTGTTTCCAATTATTTTTTTTCTTAGTTTCTTTCGTTGGTGTTTTCTCCCCTATCAGATGTTTAGTTTTATATGTTTTACTTGCAGTACTTAATTTTCGGAAAGACTCTTCTGCTAAGGATGAAAGATGCCCTATTTGAAGAAAGTCTTTCTTCCATAGATGGAATAAGAAGCACGTCCTGGTGGTTGGCCAGAGCTTTGTTCTTGCATCAGAAATTGTTGGATGAGCGTTCATCTTCTCTTTTTGACCTGTTACAAGTCTGTACAAATGAAAGTTTTTCTTATCTGGGCACCTTGGAGAAGATAGAAGAGTACTGGTATTCGAATGAAGACTGTTCTACTATCCTGTCTATGCTTCAGTTAGAAGCAGGGATAATGGAGCTTTATTATGGGCGTGTAGATACTTCCAAGTGAGTTGCATACTTGCTTTATATGTATTTGAATCAACATTTGTCATCATCAACCAACATCCTTCATCGGTAAATGTTAATATTGTTGATTATAACATAAGTGAAGGATGCAGCTGATCAAGATTGAAGTCCCATACATAATAAGCCAAAAGACATGTAGTCCCTCTTCTGAGATTGGAAACAGCCAAAAGATGGAACAATTAGTAACATTGGATTATAGAGAAGAAGGAAAAAACCACATATGGTGTCATGTGTTGCTTAGGGTGGGTGGCTTAGTTGCTGCCAAATTACAAATCACATATAAAACATAAATATACTAGAAAACAATGTCTTGCATAGAGAATTAGAGATTAGTAGTTGGGTCACATGATGCTATAAATATAACCAAATGCATATTTGATGGTATTGTCTATAGAGAAAATTTGGTCTTTTTTTATGATCGTTTAAAGCTGGTCTTGAACGTCATTTAACGTGTCAGTGAAACTGAAGCCATAGGAAAAAAGAAGATAGTTTCTTATATGTAGATCATCAAATACAAATCTTGTTTACATGTCTGAAAACCTCTTCTTCTCGTTAATGACTTTAAATGATTTTTGCCAACTCACCTACTGTGTGGAGCACCACTTCAGTTATTCTGCAAGATATTAGTTTTTCTGGCATTGACCTAAAGTTTTGAGAAGTGCTATGTGATGCAAGATGTATATACATCTTACTAACTATTGATATTTTAGCAAGATGCTATATACATAAGAGCTATAGATGCTCTCTTGTCTTTTCTATTACAGTATTTCTGCATTTTGCAAATTTTTATGTTAAAAATCTTTCGGACCTGGAGAGTGCATGTTGGTCGAGTTAAGGGGCCAGGTATCGTAACTTATTTGCATATCTTATATTTATTCTAGATGTAAAAAAATGCTCATCTCTAGGAAGTTAGGTATTTTGAAATGCTGGCAGATTTTCGAAGCTACTTAATGGACTAGTATGTTGGTAAATACTCACAAGCATGATGTTGATGTCATCATATATCTGTGCTCCTTTCCTCTCTGGCTGACAGCCTTTCTTACTTGCCCATCACAATTGCTCTTGAACAATAAGAAGCTTACAAACTCTGTATGAGAACTCTAGAGTAAAGCCTATGGCTGGTTTTCTATTTTCTTCATATATTTTAGAGTAATTCTTTTTATTTAGGTTCATTTCATTTAAGGCTACTGAGTTTCACATCTAAGTTAGCCTGCATAGTGATGGTTTTCCATGATAAAATATTGTATTTCAGGCAGCACTTTGAATCCGCTGCGGAGGTGTCCAACTTTAACTTTTATCTGACTGGCGCTCTGGGATTTCGGACTATGCATCAGGTATAATTTTTGCATGTATCGCTCGAAGTTAGATGGAGATTCTTGTCTTTTCTGTGCACTGATGATTACTGGGTACATAGGTGGAACCAAGAGCACAGCTTCGTCTTGTTACTGGAACAAATAATGGAGACATATCTTTGCCAGTAAGCGCTGAGTCCAGCAGTAATAACAATTCTCCACTTCCCCAATCTTCTGAAACCTATGAAGCTTCTGATATATTAATGAACCCCAGATTCGTAGTAGATGAGAGAAACTCTGAAAGTGTTGAGCAGGATGCTAAACAGCATTCTGTAGCCGCCACCCCATTGACTGCAATACGGCAGGCATTGATTCTGGCTCAATGTCTTCTGGTTGAGAAAACCAGTCGTAATGATGAAATGCAAAGTATGTTATTCTTCCTTTGATGCTGTTTAACATCTATATTTTAGTAATTCTTTTTCTAACTTTTTCTTCATACTTGTCAAAACTGGCAACCTCCACTATCCAATGTGAATTAAATCAGATAATCTGTGCCTGCATGTTTTCAACTAATGCAAAGATTTGGTTTTTATGGAATCCTTATTCTTGATTCTGTTTCAGAGTGGGAATTGGCTCCATATATAGAGGCTATTGATTCTCAGAGTTCATCTCCATTCATGGTAAGAAGTTTTTACTGATTCATCTCTATTGTGGGTATGCAAAGTATCTTCTTCTGCTATTAAATAACGGGCCATTTGGTTGGGGGTAATCAGGAAAGGGAATCAAGACCAATGATTCCCTCAGTAGGTGTTCGGTTAACATTTTTATATATTCCATTTCCCCACTTTTTAGTTTTGGATTCCCCTATTTGAAGGTCTTCTATTCCCCTCTTCCTACTTGGGATTTGGATCCCTACAGGTGAACCTAGGTTCGAATCCCATGTTAATATTTCTGTAGCTTCCTTTTGCTATTCCCTTTTTGTGACTTTGAGGATCACATCCCTTTGTCACTGTCTTCAAGGATGTAATCTCTATATTATTGGTTCTAAGTTCTAACCTGCTAATCATCATGTGACTATTCTAATTTTCCAGCTTCGATGTTTCTGCAACTTATTGCGTGTCCGGTGGGAGTCAAGTCGTAGTAGAACAAAGCAGCGATCGTTGATGATGATGGAACAACTGGTATATTCTCTCCCTTTTTTTTCCGCTAATCTCACAAGTATACCTTGTTATCAACTTTTCATCAATAACATTTGTCACTCTATCCTGCATATGTGCTTCTTAGGACATTTGAGTCTGCACATACAGAATTTTCCATTTTGTATATTCTGTAAGCAATGGAATGCAATTAGTTTTATAGAACAACGTATGTCTACCAACTTTTACTTTAATTTAATTTGTAGAAAAGTCTACCAAGTTTTCTTGTACACTTGGAAGAGTTTTCTTATGGCTATAAGTCTTATTACTCATTGAAAGTCAGACTTCCTTGCTTTTATTTTCTATTAGTTGGTGGTATAGTTTTGTGCTGTGCAATTTGTACTTGAGTGAAGAAGGTATGTTCAGTGAATCTCAACTGAAGATGGGATAAGTTGCACAGCGGACCAGTTTAAACACAATTGAGTTGTCTGTTTAAGAATGAAGGGAAGATACTGAGAACTAAGAGTAAAAGGGAAACCCTTTATTGTTCAGTTTCTTGTACTGTGCTTGATTTGATTTTTTTCTCTTGTGATGCCTTTTGTTAATGGCTAATAGCATACTTTGCACTAAAGTCAAAAACATACTTTGCACTAAAAGAAAACCTCTTTACATTCACCGAAGTTTCTTTGAACCCCAAGTTTGCATTAAAAAAGTTATCTCTTTACATTTTATTATTCAAGTTCAATCTGGAACTCTGGGATGAGTTAACAAGTAGTTTTGTATTTGGGAAGATGGAGCCGATCGTTGATGGCCCTAGAAACCTATGAGGAATTTGACTAAAATGGTGCTTTCGATGTATCAAATTTTTAAGGTTTAATTGCCTCTAAATACATGAACTTTGCTAAAATTTTGGTTTTTAACCAAAACTATTATTTTGGTAAAAAAAATACACAAACTTTACAAAATTTTGGAATTTAGCCTAACTCCAAAGTTCGTTGACCAATAACTTGATTTGTCGGAGTCTGATTGACGATTTTAAACTACCATTAGAAAGCTCTCAATGATAGCTTTATAATGGTGCTTGACACATAAATTCAAATTCTAACAAAAATATATAGATATAAATTTTCAAGAAAATAACTTTTAAGTTGTTCTCTAACCATTTTCGTTGATTGCAACCTAAAAACACGGGCACTAATTGAAGGGTATCGTCGAGAGCTTTTTGACTATAGTTTTGGATTGTTAATCGGACTCCAAATAATCAAGTTATTTCCCAACAAATTTTAGACTTATGTCAAATTCCAAAATTTTGTGAAGTTCATGTATTTTTTTTACCAAAATAATCGTTATGGTTAAAAACCAAAATTTCGGCAAAGTTTGTGTATTTATAGGCAATTAAACCAATTTTTAATGGATGAAAACTGGTACATAAGGTTATTAACATGAATCTATGTGTAAGGTTCTGCAGATTTCCATGCATAATAAGGGATACTCAGCTCATGTTTTCAAATTATGGTATATATATCAGTCCTGGACTAACATTGCGTGCAATCACCCATTCACTATTGTCCTATGGCAGGTGGGAGGTCTATGCAACCATTCTCCTGGAGTTGCTGAAAGATTATATTACTGCTTCGGGATCAATATGCCTCCGATTCCTGCATTACGCAAGTATGCTGCTTTGTTATTTTGTTAGGTTCAATCATTTCCTCTAAAAGGAAAGGTTTATGTGAAATCTATTCCTATCACATTGCAGTATCCTGCATTTTATTAAATTCCGTGCTATATGACTTGCGTTGACCTCTTTCTCAGGGAATATGGTGATCTTTTGGTCAGTTGTGGCTTGATTGGGGAAGCTCTTAAAATTTACGAGGATCTCGAACTATGGGATAATCTGATACACTGTTACCAGTTAATGGATAAGAAACCAGCAGCTGTTGAACTCATCAAAAGACGCCTATGTGAGAAGCCATCTGACCCTAGGCTATGGTGCTCTCTTGGTGACGTTACCAATGATGATGCTTCCTATGAGAAGGCCCTTGAAGTCTCGGGAAGGCGGTCTGCGAGAGCATATCGATCTCTTGCTCGCTCTGCCTACAACCGAGGAGAGTATGAGAAGTCAAAGATCTTATGGGAGTCTGCTATGGGTTTGAATTCCTTGTATCCAGATGGCTGGTTTGCACTGGGTGCTGCTGCCTTGAAGTCTAGGGATGTTGATAAAGCACTGGATGCTTTCACACGTGCAGTTCAACTTGATCCTGAAAATGGGGAGGCTTGGAATAATATCGCTTGTTTACATATGGTTAAGAAGAGAAGCAAGGAAGCTTTCATTGCATTTAAAGAAGCATTAAAGCTGAAGCGAGAGAGCTGGCAAATGTGGGAGAACTTTAGCCAAGTTGCAGTAGATATTGGAAACTTAAGCCAGGCCATGGAAGCTGTACAAAAGGTGCTGGACATGACTAATAAGAAAAGATTCGACTCTGGTTTGTTGGAAAGAATTATACTTGAGATTGAAGGACGCACATTGATTAGCCATTCAGAGTCTGATGTGCCAACTAGTGGTGGCAGTCATACTGGTGGCAGTCATACTGACCCTGTCAATGTTGGCTCAAATGTTGCTAATGCGAATGGAACAAATGAGGGGATTGACTCTGCCAGAAGCCGGGAAACCGAGCACCTGATTGAATTGATTGGAAAAATCTTAAGACAGATTGTTCAAAGTGCTGGAAATGCTGATATATGGGGATTATATGCGAGGTGGCACAAACTGAAAGGAGATCTAGCGATGTGCTCCGAGGCTCTACTTAAGCAAGTAAGATCATACCAAGGATCTGATTTGTGGAAGGACAGGGATCGGTTTGCGAAATTTGCAACTGCTTCCTTGGAACTGTGCAAGGTGTATCAGGCACTCGCTTTGCGTGGCAACAGTCGTAGAGAATTGTTTGCTGCCGAGATGCATTTGAAGAGTACAATAAAACAAGCCATAGATTTTTCTGAAACTAAGGAATATAGAGATCTCGTAGCCTGTCTTGAAGACGTGCAAGGGGCACTTAAAGCTACGTCATTGCCTGGTGCATGAAGCTTCTACCATCCACTCATCCTTACTTTGCAATACTCATGTGCGACTAGAGGACTAAGATGTTGTAGCTAAGTCCATTTAAGTTAAGGCTTTGCAGTGCTCGTGGAATCTATCTGAGTAGGATGTCAATACTGAAATGTGTGCTCATTGGCCTGAGCTTGAGGTCAGCCAGGTATGTTTAGAGCTTGTGCTTAGTGCTTCATGTACATGCTTTGAACTTGCGCTTATAGAGTACTTTATATGCAAAGGCAGCTACTATTAATAGAACTGCGAATTTAATGTATTGTACTTGGTTATTCAATTACAAATGCATTCTAGGTTAACAGATTATAATTTGCAAGACTTGGTGAGATTCTCGGGGAGGTTGTAGAATTATCACTTGTAGAATAATAATTTAGACATGATTATGAATTTGGTGTGTAGTCTTCCTCCTCAAGTTGTCAATGCTCAGTTATTGCACTAGTATGAGAAATTCATACATTGAACTATCATGCACGTTGTGTCGTTCTAATCTGTCACGCTGGCTAATGCAGTTTGAAGGCCTCTGGCATGAGATTTTCTCTGGGAAGCTGCTTCAGATACCTGTGTCTGAGCCTGTGAAACAGATTTTTCCTCCAGCATCTGGCATGTATATGATACTTGAGTTCTCTATCGTTATCATAAGAAAGAGTTCAACTTTGAGCAGCAAACATGATGTATGCTATCCAACTTAGGTCCATATAAAACGATTAAGCGTTGCCTTCATGTCTGTTGTTGTATCCTTCATATTTACTTATAGGGGCTTTTGTTTCAACTTTACCTTGTTTTATCTTGAACTTTGAGACTTACTTTTGGCCCTTTGGGAAGATTAGAATGGGTGTAGAAGAAAGAAGCATGTGCTTGTACCTCGAAAAGATGAGAAAATGGTAAATTTGATATTCAAGAGCTTCTTAATAAATTGAAGATTGATTTATATTGCTTATGGGTAACGATTGTAGACACCCTGCTATAAAGTGAAAAAAGGAGACACTAAAAGAGTTGGATGCAGGAGAAAAATCAAAATGCTCCACTGATTGTTGAAGATCCGCCGTTATCGCAGATTCACCAAAATTGCCATCGACACATACGAATCTGTCCCTACGCATTTTATCTTGTGATAGAGTTTCAACTAATGACACTTCTAAGGGAGATATTTCAAATTCTGTTATTACAAATGCATGCATTTAATAGGTATACATGTAACATGTATTGATGAAATAAAATATATAAGGTGACGAAATAACACACTAAGGTATTTTGGCGTGGATGACTAACAATCCGAATCATTGTCACCTTTTATTCCAAAGTTGTCTATGTTGGGAATTTGTCTTTAATTTTCTTGGACCTGTATGTTAATAAAAAGTCACATAACAGTGAATGGAAATTTCAAAATTGTCAAAATTTCCAACTGGCTTGTAGAATCGAATTAACTCGATCATGAGTTTGATCGAATTAACTAGATAGTTTAACAGCTCTACTTGTGACTCAATCAACCGTCTTTCTAGTACACATTAAATCTCAAGACATAGAATGGCATAACTATTGTGTTTATAACTTATATTAACTCACATTATGGAAATTTGTTTTAATTTATGTTTGAATCGATTTTCTGTCACGAAACCAGTTTGTATTTTGATTTCCCAAAGTGAAGTTTTAGAAAAGGGGATCTGTTGTTAATTGCTCAGAGGAAATATCAATGTGAATCAACATTCAAAATTTGAGGGGTTCGGTTATAACCGAAAAATCGAGCCGAACCGAAATATAAATTTGGTTCGATTATTTTTATGTTCGGTTCAGTTTCGGTTTTTGATTTTAAAATTTTCGGTATTTCGGTTCGGTTTTGGTTTTAGAGGTGAAAATACCGTATAACCGAAAACCGAATCGAATTATAATATTATATATAAAACATTATGTAATATATATTATGATATTCATATTTTATAACTTATTGATTAAAACTACTTCAATAAAAAATTAAAATTACTTTACTTTACAATATTATATTTTAAAAAGTACAAATTGAAATTTATATTATTATACCTTACTTTAGAAATTAATATTTATCCAAATTTCGGTTCGATTTCAATTCGGTTTTGATGCTATTCAGTTCGGTTTCGGTTACTTATCATGAGAATTTCGGTTATTTCGATTTTGATAGTTCAGTTCGGTTCGGTTACCGAACCGGCCAATACTCACCCCTACTACCAATAGGGGTGAGCAATATTCGGTTATAACCAAAAAATCGAGCCGAACCGAACTGAAATATAAATTTGGTTCGGTTATTTTTATGTTTGGTTCGATTTCGATTTTTGATTTTAAAATTTTCAGTATTTCGGTTCGGTTTCGGTTTTAGAGGTGAAAATACCGAATAACCGAAAACCGAATTATAATATTATATATAGTTTATATATATTATATAAAAAATATTATGTAATATATATTATATATTTGTATTTTATAACTTATTGACTAAAATTACTTCAATAAAAAATTAATA
>JAYJMF010363823.1:0-27929 GCA_036873715.1 Salvia sclarea | reverse complement strand
ATATCGTGTTATTCTTTTCAACCATAATATATTTCTATTCCTTTATATTTTTAACCATATATAATTTGATATTGATTATTAACATTGGATTCATAATCCTTTTTAACCATAATTCGTTTCTAATTTTGTAAGCATATTGAAATTATAATTCTATTTTTCTTCAACCATAATATATTTCTATTCCTTTATATTTTTAACCATATATAACTTGATATTGATTATTAACATTCGATTCATAATCCTTTTTAAACATAATAGAACGTTTCTAATTTCGTAAGCATATTGAATTATAATTTTATTTTTCTTTCTCAAGATATATTCCAATTCAGATTATGATTGTACAAATTTATCCCTTTTCAATATCAATCTTAATACAAAAAATTCGCACTTATAAATAAAACCATATGAATTCCATTTTTCTTTCTCGAGATATATTCCAATTCAGATTATGATTGTACAAACTTATCGTTTTTCAATATCAATCTTAATACAAAAAATTCGCACCTATAAATAAAACCATATGAAAAGCCGAAAGATTTAACCATTGCAGAAAAGTAATTTGCATAGAAAAATTTGAAAAGGAAGGTAATATTTTCACTATTTTTTTTATCTTGATGATGATTAATTGTTAATATTTCCACTTGAATTTTCAAATTATTATAGGAGGAGATGTCGTCAATTATTGATCACAAATTGAAAAGGAATGTAATATTTCCACTGTTTTTTGAGCTTGATGATGATATAGTTACACCTGTTGACTGTTGTTGTTCATCTATCAACTTTCCTTTGTTTAGTTGCTTCTTTTAATTTAAGTCTTTTATGTTGTTTACTACTTCTTTTAACATAAATTTCAAGCTTATGTAATTACAAAAAATAATTTTTTACAGGACGAAAGTGATTCCACAGACTATAGAGGTCTCACCACACAAGCATACACAGAGATGCGCTTCATGACTGCGCTTAGGTCTGTAAATATTGATAGTTGGAAATCTGAATATTGTGGCCAATGCAATCCAAAAGATGTTACCCATGGAAAACATGAATATTGGGTCAATTGACGAGTCAAGGTTTACTCAAGAGGAGGTTAAGAAATCTTCGACCAAAAAATCCACGCAATCTAAAGGATGCCGAAAGAAAAAGTCCAGTATAAAATTGCAGCCTTCTGAAGTGCAAGACAAGAAAAAGAGAAGAATAACCAAGAAAAAGTTCGATGACTGCATTGAAATCACAAGTGATGACGATGATCAGCCATTGTGCAATATTATCTTGGCGGCCAAAAAGAACAAGAAGAAAAATAATTCGACCGTCAAGATCAAACAAGAAAAAGTGTATAAAGTTACTTTATATTCGTACTTTATTTGTTTTAGGATATTTTGCATATACGTTTACTTTTTAAATTGGTTTTATCGTACGGTATGAATAGTAATTTTTTTAATCATAATTTGTTGATTAATATAATTATCAAGTCCATCTTTATATAAAATAAACTTGTTACACGTG
Source organism: Salvia sclarea (assembly GCA_036873715.1). Classification (NCBI taxonomy): domain Eukaryota; kingdom Viridiplantae; phylum Streptophyta; class Magnoliopsida; order Lamiales; family Lamiaceae; genus Salvia; species Salvia sclarea. The sequence continues at coordinate 26,429 of JAYJMF010363823.1, read as the reverse complement.
CAACGCACGTGCTCACTGCTAGTATATAAAAAAAGCCAACTCAAAAAACTTGATTGGTTCCCCTATTCCAAGCTCTCATCAATCTTTTTGCTGAATTTTGTTTTCGGATATTTGTTTCGATTTCTGCAACTTAAAGTTTTGGTGCCAAGCCAACTATTGGCATTATAGCATTATAGTGCAAACTGCAGAATGAACATTGCTAGTCAATAGAATGAAAAACAGATAATGATGGCATAGTGACAATATATATTTTTAAGTGAAAAGATATATCAACATAGTACGTATACATAGTAGGGGTTATTTTGCAATTTTTAGGGGTCATTTTGATATTTTAAAAGTTTCGGTTCGGTTCACTTATAATTGATCGGTTCGATTTTTAATAGAATTTAATTAATTTATTTTTCTTAAAATTTATTAACCAAACAATTAAAATAGTTATTTATTTATGCTATATCACCGGAATCGATACTTTTCCGGCCATCGGCGAAATCCCTCCCCGCCGCCTTCACTCCGGCGACTCCCCGGTGCACCACCACCTCCACTCCGGCGCCTCGCCGCCGCTGCAACACCACCTCCACTCTGGCGACTCATCGCTGCACCACCACCTCCACTCCGGCGAGTCGCCGCTGCACCACCACCTCCACTCCGGCGGCTCGAAAATTTCATTGCAAATTTAAACATTCAGGTTCTCAAATTCGAAAGTTTGTAAGCGAAACCCTAGAAGGCAGAAATGGCTCGTACCAAGCAAACCGCCCGCAAATCCACCGGCGGCAAGGCTCCGCGCAAGCAGCTGGCGACCAAGGCAGCCAGGAAATCCGCTCCGGCCACCGGTGGAGTGAAGAAGCCCCACCACTTCCGCCCAGGAACTGTCGCTCTTCGTGAGATCCGCAAGTACCAGAAATCCACAGAGCTTTTGATCCGCAAGCTTCCATTCCAGAGGCTCGTTCGTGAGATAGCCCAGAATTTCAAGACCGATCTGAGGTTCTAGAGTTCTGCCGTGGCTGCGCTTCAGGAGGCGGCGGAGGCTTACCTCGTTGGGCTTTTCGAAGACACCAATCTCTGTGCAATTCACGCAAAGAGAGTGACCATTATGCCCAAGGATATCCAGCTCGCGAGGAGGATTAGGGGTGAGAGGGCTTAATTTGAGTTTGTTTAGTGCTGCGGAGTGGAGGTGGTGGTGCAGCGGCGAGTCGCCGGAGTGGAGGTGGTGGTGCCAACGGCAATTCGCCGGAGTGAAGGCAGCGGGGGCGAATTTCGCCGATGTCCGGAAAAGTATCGATTCTGGTGATATAACATAAATAAATAACTATCTTAATTGTTTGGTTAATAAATTTTAAGAAAAATAAATTAATTAAATTTTATTAAAAACTGAACCGATCAATTATAAGTGAACCAAACCGAAATTTTTAAAATATTAAGGTGACCCCTAAAAATTGCAAAATAACCCCTACTATGTATACATACTATGTTGATTTATCACTACAAATTAAGCAAAAATTAGGACTGGGTTGTTAACCAAAACAATCTGAAAATAGCAATATTTCAATTTTTCAGTTATATCATCCGACAGAGTAATTTAAGATAAGAATACTGTATTCACACTGATCGTAGCAGTCACGTTCACACACCATTTCTCCGTCTCTATCAAAATATATGTCATGTCTTCATCTTATATTTACGGTTATTCTTGTAGTAATATTATAGAAATTTGTAACATAGTATAATACTTATATGAAACGATATGTTTTTCAAAAAAAGAAAATGAAAATGGAAATTACTTACGTATTGATTCTGGGCTTCTGTTAAGCAAGTTGGGCCTTCTCCAGCTAACAGATGATCTTAATAGTTGATTTGATTTGATTTGTTTTATTAAATAGGTAGAGTTTAAGATTTCAAATTGATTTCAAATCAATTGAAATTCAATTTTGAAATTCAATTTTGATTGCAATTTTGTAATTGTATAGCTATAAATGGGTAAATTATTCTTACGTGTGTTCATGGGAGACATACTAGAGTTTGATTAAGAGGTACTTGGCGGTTTTTGCAATTTTGCAATTGGAGTATTAAAAGACTTGGCAGTTTTTTCTTAATCTTTCTTACGTATGTTCATTGGAGAGAGAATCCTAGAGTTTTTAGTTTTGTTTCTTTTTTTTCTCATATCCTTTTTCATTTAAAAGATTATGTAATTTGACTAATTATAAAATATTTAACATGCATATCAAATTGAAGATCGTGAGAATACCTTTAATTTGATAATATATATATTGAATTTTAAATGATAATATATATACATTGAGGATCTGACAAAATATTAGATGCCAATCATGAAAAGACTGGGTCGATTTATTAAGGAGTTTCAGTAGACTAATTTCAAATTTGATGACCAATCAATAAATTCAAAGAAAATACTACAAACTAACCTACTTATTATGAAACAAACCGGTTGACATGTGTAAATAGCTTTATCGAGTTATATTTGGAATTTGGAAAGACATGCTACTATCATATTCAATCATTAAATTTTTTTCAAATTAATGTAATTCCGCCACTTGTTGGACAAGACTAGCAAACTATAAGATCTTAAATTAATGGAAATGAGAGATACGGTTTGGATAAATATGAAGGTGGGCTTATTGTGGTTTGTGGAGAGGATTCAGCAACGTTGGCAAAAAATTTAGAGGGCCCACTGGGCTCATAAATACACATGCCCACCCATTATAAAGTAGCACTGTCTCACTATATATATACTATTTCCTCCGTTCCAGTCAAGTTGTTACGTTTTTTTTTGATACGGAGTTTTAGAAGAGTTGAAAAGTAGTATAAAGTGATGATAGAAATATATATTATTTAAAGTTGTGTGAGTGATAAAGGTGTTTTGGAAAAGAAAGGTAACAACTTCGTTGGGACGACCCGAAAAGGAAAGCATAACAAATTCGGCGGGACGGAGGGAGTATCATTTATTGAGTGACACTGACACTCACACTCAGATTATGTGCTGTCAGAGCTCTACAACCCAATTTCACTCCACACAAAAGAGGGAAAAAGAACACGTGAATAATTGGAGTGAAATTACCTTCCACATGCTTAGAATTTTAAATAAAAATAACTGAGTTCTAGATGTTATGGATACTTTTATGGAACGAGTAAATAAATGGAAATTTCAAAAAATCTAGGACTTATCTCTTGAGTTTTTTTTTTTTTAACGAGGGAATAAACAGCCAAATTCAGGTGGTTGTCTTTTATTTTCTTTTTAGTTAAGAGAATTTTTGTCCGTTCACTCAAAGATGGCTAAGAAAAGAAATTCATGAAGTTTGTGGCTAAAAAAATGACTGTCCAAAAGGGCTAGTTTTCCATCTCGTCACTTAAATGAATGTATTTATGGCCATAACATCACAAAAGAAATGTTTTAAGACTTAAAAGTTGATGGAGATATATGGAATGATGGAGATATATGGAAATAAAAATTATTAATAATTAGAAATATATGTTAGTATTTGATTTGATTTGATTATTAACTTCTTTTTAAAGTAATTATTAGTATTATAAATAGGAGTTATTTTTATATATTTTGGGAGTTGAACTTGATTAATGAAAAGTTAAGGTTTATTCCCCTTTGTTTTGTTCCTTATCGGTATTCTTGGTTTAAGAATCAACAACGTGTTCTTCCGGGTATTCTATAGAGAATCAACTGATTTTCACTCTATCTGCGTTTGCTTTCGGTATACTTTGAATCAACGAAGGTATTCGTTTATTATCTCCACGCTTCCCCCTGCATCAAAAGTGCACACATGAACTATTGACTCAAAAATATACAAATCTATCTCCGAACCATTTTTCGAAAGCTGAGTGATGCAATTAGCTAGGAGAAGTTTTGTGCATTTTATTTAGTCTACAACAAATTTGCAACATTTCTTCATCAGACAACCTATCACAATTCATAATATTCTTTTACAATCTCTCATATATATATATATATATGCTCACTCGAAACGACGCAGTCCCTACTTGTTGAGGGCCGGGGGCGGAGCTGGAACCGGTGGTGGTCCAAGATACTGAGGAAGTCTTGCATTTTGACGCCGGCCTCTCTCCCTGCCAAACAGATAGCAGCCAATGGCAGTGATCGAGAACAACAAGATTAACGGCAAAGAAATCACGATCACATACCCCATCAACGCCTTCTAAGTCGAGGATCGTTCTATAATACCTGCCCTCCCTGTAGTCCCTAACAGTGAATGATCAAAATATGGAAAGGAAAATTATGCCTAAACATATGTTAGAAATGATGTTTTCTTGCTAGTCACTAAGATTGCTTAAGCATAGTTCACATATTGCAGTTGTAAAGAGGGACATTCAATATACCTCACTACACTTAATTTGGGGTTTGCAAGTAGTTTCTGATAAGATACAAATAGTTATAATATCATTAAGCAAAGCGGAGAGATTGGTGGAAGTGTGTATAATCAAAAAAGCCTATTTAAAGGAAAGTAGATGATACAACACAATATCTCTAAGCAAAGCAAGAAATACTAGGAACCTAGGGTTAGGAAACCTGTTGGAATTTATCCAAGTACTTATTAGCCAAGTCAAATTATTCAATAAAGTTTACAACCGTACAACAAAATTTTAGTTCGGGAGATATAAACTTGAGATCAATTATGTAATGAACAATATGTTTGTTTTGCGTCGTCGTGCAACTTAAATTAATAGACAATCTTGATTATGAATGATAAAGTACACATCTTTACAATTTTAAAATCAACCTTTGAAATTCTAAGTTTATCTTCAATTTTCTTAAAAATCAAATAAAGTTTCCAGTGATGACCCTATTTTCATTCTTCCAAATGGAAGCCCTGATGTTCTTGTTTGGACTGTTCCTAAATTGTTGCAACGGAAAGATAAAACAGTAGGCACAGAGTGAGATGAAAAAATAGAGCTTGCACAAATTGAATGAATCAAAGCAAGGAACATAGAATATTTCTTCATAAATAAAGAAAATGAACATTTTCAACTTTTTGCAGAGATCGAAGAGTTGGTTATGAAAGCTTACCGTGGCTGATACCCAAAAAGCCTTCTTGATTAATTCCTAACCTCGTAACCCAATTGTTAACTTCAAAAATATGCAATTCAGAGAGAGAGAGAGAGATAAATAGTGCACCGCCGAATTAAAGTAGATTTGCAATCTAAGCTATAAGAGAGTTTCGTTTCTTTTGTTTTCTTTATTTTATTTGTCTTATTATATTCTAAATCGTCATCTGTTGGAAGGAGGAGCAAGGAAATGTAGGAAATAGACAAAGCAAGCTCAGCCATTTAAAAAAGAGGTACACTTACATTAGGCCCGACTCAATAAGGGGCGACAAACAATTGACCTAACGTTAGGTCGGCCAAACGCAAATATTTATTTTTAAAAAATCGTGATTAAGCATAGGCGGTGTGCGATGGGTTGATGGAGTATTACTTTGTGATAAGGTCAACATTCACACATGAATCATGTTAATTGGGCCGCTTTTTGTTGCCTATGTTTTAGGTGATTTAGTAAGGGAAATCAGGTTCGAGTATTGAGGTCATAAAAATTAGTGAAACTCCACAACTTTGTTTAGTTTGTGTCACATGTGAGAGATTATGGGTCTCTTCTTCTCTTGGCATAACTGCAACACAAAAAAGTGGCAAAGGCAAACCCTCGAAGAGAAGAATTATATAGTGTGGTGGGGTGGGCAATTAATTAAGTTAAAAACTAGATTCCACTTTAAATAAAAATATACTTCCACCTTTCTTCTACCCGTTTCCTTTCTATGTATACACCACAAAGTACCGAGGAAACTAAAAGTGCAGTCAAGATTAATACACAAGGGAAGGGGGAAAGGCTGCCTACCAACTACAACCCCTGAGGCTGAGGGTGAGGCTGAGGAGATAAACCCCCGCCACCGCCTACCTTACGCAATCCATGTCCGCCTTCTGCCTTCTCCCCCACTGGTTTATTTGACAGCCGCCGCTTGTATCTTTTAAGAACAGATGCCAAATTCTCTTTGCCTTTCGGAAATGCAACATCGCCTGCTGCAGTGCCTGTTCTCCCCTTGCGGCAAGATATAGCCAGTTCTACATCCTTTACTATGTCTAGAAGCATTGCTGCAGTCGTGAATTTTCCCCGCCCTAACTTTGAAGGTGGTGGCAAACTCCCATTTGACACAGCCGGGCTTGACTTTTGCTGGTACCCCACCGGAAGCTGAAGGCAGAAGCAGGGAGCCATTGGCGAACGAGGCTTTGAAAAAGCTAGATCAATAATACCCTACACAACACAACATACATCTCGGATCAATACAATTATGTAACTCATCGGATCTATCATCCATGCATGTTAGACAAACCAAGAAAAAATTCATAAAGAAAAGATAAAGCAGTCTTACTCATTCAGATAGCGTGAACAATATTCTGAGGAGCATATACAGCAAAAAGTAATGTTTTACCTGAAGCCGATTTAGTACATAGGTGTATTTCCCCCATAGTTCAGGCCTGCTTTCCATGAGGGAAAGCTCAAGAATCCTATGGATGCACCAAACCCCAAAGCTTAGAATGAGATCGACTCGCCAAACACATCCATCGCCGCAATTAGGAACTGACATAAACTTTGACAGGTCTGTTTCATCGATTCTCATACCAGTACCAAGCTTTCTGTCTACAGTTCTGGTTTCAGCTTCATAGAGGATTCTCTCCCTTGCAGCTACTCGATCAATAAGGTCCTCATCAGCTCCATCATTTTGTCTGAACAACCAGTCAGATCCTTCCAGCTTCAGAAGTCTCATGATGCAACTTCTGAAAGACTGCAGAAGCTTCGCTTCCATTTCAATAATTGATGCAGCCTCTGGAATTTTTGAGGGCGATTTATCAGCCACGCCAAATTGTTCATAAGGCTGCTTTGACCACAATGAACTAGCACCCGAGCCCGAATTATATTGCAACGAAAAAGCATCACTACAAACCTTGGGGGGAGAAAATTCATTAAATCCTAAAGCACTGCCAACCCATGATGAAGCACTTGAACTCATTTGCTCTCGAGCTGGGCGGCTAATGGACTGCCCATAGCCCATAGATTTATCCCGTTGAGAGCCTCTATCATAGGAGGAATCTCGGCGAGGCATGTATCCTGATATATCTGGCGAGCTGTAATATTTCTTCACATTGGGCGAGTTATTATTGTAATCCACAGGTTCATTTGGGCTAATGTCCTGAAAAGGTCTCTCGGATTTTAATGAATTGATTCGAGACACAGAAACAGGAACATTGTGAAAACCAGGTGGCTTGCGCAACCCATTTTGTGGCTTCTGCCCTGATGGCCGACTATATGATTCAGTGGAGTTCGATTTAACTGAGGGGACTGGGGTTTGTTTTACTGACTCCAACTGGCTTTTTTGATGATCAAAACCTTTTTCCTTGGCCATTCGACCCAGATATGACGCCATATCATAACCATGAATAGTTGCTGGCTGTTGATCATGACCATCAGATGATGATGGGATATGCACACTGTGATAGCGCCTCTCACTATTGTCAAGGGTATTGTGGTTGGAAGTTCTCACATATGCATCTATTAGATGCATTTGATTACTAGACCACAATGGTGGCCCCTGCTGAACCCCAAGAGGTGATGCAATGTTACTTTGTCCAATATGTTGCATCGAGGAATTGTAAAAGCTTGATGTTCTTAAAAGATCGGGCCCTCTACCACCAGGAGAAGGTAGATATCCAGTAGAATCCCTACTGATGCTTTCCAATTTAGCTGAAGCCAATGAAGATTTTGAGTCTCCCTTGGAATCAACCCCCAATAAAACATCCAATTTCTTAGCCTTGGCTTCATGTGTTACTTGTCCATGAAAATCAAATAGCTGTCCCCAGAACTCGTCGAGAATAGCAGTCAATTGGCGCCTTGCAGCACGGCCTAACCCGGCTATTCTCGAAAGACTTCCCGCACCACTTCCTACATCATCATTTTTCCCACCGACACTTCTGAAAGATCCCGGACCATCGGAAGACAAAGAAAGGCCACTCTCAGAAACATCTTTGATCGACTCCTGAGGCTTCCATTGATCTGCTTCATAGTCCTTCTCATTCTGGACATCTCCTTCAATTTTCACGGTTTTCTCCACCAGGTCTTTTGATTCCATGGTCAAGTCAACATCAACCGGTGATTCACTTTTATCAATCACACCAGATCCAGGAAAGGCAGATTTTGAAGTGGTTGCTGGCACCTCGGGATTACCTGGAGCAGGCTTTGAAAATGTAACATCAGATGTATTCTCCTGAATTGTAGTTAGGTCTTGATTGATCTCTGAATCCAAAAGTGTTTCAGGCAAATTCAAATCTGGAGATGAAGTCCGTAATTTCTGATGGCTCCCAGAGAATCTCTCTGATGATATCTCAGCTTCCTGCTTTTCCACACACTTTTCCAATTGATGTTGGACTTCACTAACTTCAGTTGGCCCTCTCTCTACAGATGGATCAATCACAGCAACTTTACTATCCCACTTCAATGCCTGCGTTTCTACACCAGAACTTGCAGACTTCAATGGGGTAATTGCCAGCCAAAGTGTCAAACACAAGGAGGAAAAAGCAACTTTCAGAAGAATGATATATGAAATAGGCACACTACTTCCAATGTTCCACCTTAAACTAACAACCCAATCACTACTTCCAAATACCAGTTCAATGACAAACACAATCTTCAAACCCAGAATGCCAATAAAGGAGACTAGAGCAAAGAATTCCACCAGAAGAGAATTTTTGTAGACTCCCATAATCGATCTGGAGGAAGCCACTCGAAATAAAGGGATGACAGAAGATGGAAGCAGAAGAGCAACCACAACCTGTGTAAATATCAGAAGTTGAAATATTCCTTCAGCTCCTGAATTCCAAACACAAAAAAGTGCTGGAATTATGGCAATTATTCTGATCGTGGCACGGTGAAGCCAATCAGGAATCTCCAATCTGAAGAAATCAGGGGTGGTCACTTGTCTTCCAATACACCAAGATACAGCTACAAGTTGATTGGAGATAAATATAATGAATATTAAAGCAACTGAAGCTAGCGTACTTCGAAATCCCTGCATCATCATCCAGATAAATTCAATACTATCTGAAATACACCAGAAACAGTTGAAATGCATTTAAGTGATGGATAAGACAACATTTAGCAACTCCTGCTACAAACCTGATCAAGTAATGATAATGCATCCTGTGAAGTGAGCGAAATTATTCCACTACTATAAAACACATTGGCAGCCAAGTTCACTAGCATGGAGTTCACCAGGAAAATCCCACTAAAGATGCATAAAGTGGCAAAAAAATGGTCATAACACAATGCCTCTTTAGAAACATCTATTTGCCCCTCACCCTGCAAAAGGAAGTTAAGCACAATCAGCATAGGTTGACATAATCAAGTACATAAACTACCCGAAGTTCACAGAACCAGGGAAAAAAGAAACACTGTACATAAATGAGACTATAGAATTGTCAAAGCATTGTGATAGAGAGATCCAACAGATCGAAGAACATACTCGCAACAAAAATGCTACCATAAGAGAGATAGATTTCAGACCTGTACAATAGAAGAATGGAGGTATAGGTTGTGAGGCATGATATTTGCTCCAACGATGCTCATGAGTGTGTAGACATTTTCTCCAGTCAGCTTATTAAGAATCCCACCCGTGGAAGGTGAGCTTTCTGATTGACTGACTAAAACTCCCGAGCCGTAAGATGCTAATATGAAGCATGCCAAGCATATGGATAAGATCTTTGCCCTGGGATTTCCCTGGAAAATAGTTGCACTGTAACTAATATATTGCAAGAATCAAATTAACAGATCATAGCAGAATGAAGCATATAAACTTACAAGGAAGCTAGCAAGAAAAGGAAACAGGATGGCATCAAAGCCAGTCAAGAAAACACAATTAAACAGGTCGATTCCAAGGACAGCATTGAGGCCATAAGCAGTGCCCAGGATCTACCAGGAAAAAAACATTTGTACAATTAGAAAAAGAGAATGTCAGATGAAATAACTAAATCCAAAATAATTTCCAAAGGAATAAATTTACCATTGTGAGATCTAACACAATCATTGAGATTTCTGCTTGAATTCCTAAAAGTATGCATGTCAAATCATCGTATTCCTCGCTGCAAATCTACAAAATCATCAAAAACCAAAGTAAGTTTACATTCTTTTTTTGGGTTTATAAGCATAAAAAGTCTATGAAGCACTACAATACAGTGCACAACAAAAGATGTTTGATACAATTTCGAGGCATACAAAAAATACAGAGAAGCATTGAAGAAGAGGAACGGGAAAGATGATTTCTAGTTAGTGATTTTTAATTTCAATCCTAGATAAATAATAGTCAAAACTATTCAAGATCAGCAACTAGACAAAGGGAATATGACCAACTTCCAGGCAAGTAGAATTACCAGAACCCAGAATGATACTTATTGTCTTGAAAATTGATTACCAAAAAACAATTCTGCAGGATGGCTTTTGCAATAATTGAAACAGACAAGTTTTGACAGCTAGCCTGTTACATCAGTTGGATAACCAAGTAAAGTTTAAGAATGTTTGAGAATTTTCAAGCAGAAAACCTTAAAACTAAGAAGTCAATCTCCTTGATTGTATGATGATTGCCCACATTTAATTGAAACATTTAACCCATTTTCTCAGATGTTAGCTATGATGAAAATAATGTTACAAATAAACTTATCCACCTCAATAGAAATAAAATGTTGAAGGGAAAGAATTTACCTGTGCAAGATTCTTTCCAGTGGCAATTGCTACACGTGCAGACAGGTACTGGCATAAAATAGCGGCACAATTTACAATAAGCACCAGTAAAGACAAATCAAAACCAATCCGAGCACCTCCCTCTATAGATGCTGCCCATTTCCCAGGGTCTACATAGCTGATAGCAATCCAAAGCACCGGTCCAACGGCAGCAAGCACCCGGCCTCTAGTTCTTGGCTGATAATCAGTTATCAGCGTCTCATATTCCATTCTTTTTCTTTTTTTGTTATTCAGAAATAAAGGACGAACTGCATTATCCTCAAGAGTGTCAAGCAGCAGCAAAGTAGGTCAAAACCAAGCTTGACTTAACCTTGAGATGAGCAGACTCTGAAGTTAATCAGGAAATCCTTTGAGCACTTGGAGAGAAATAAACAATATAACTTCATCAGCATAGAGGAGTTTCAGTTCACAACTTAGCATGTGTAACGTTCCTCCCAATTTCACTGTTGTTTGGTCAGTAAATGCTGATGAAGAAAGACCTTGACACCACTAAATCTCCAACTAAAACCATCTTTCTGTCGATGCTCAATCAAGCCCATATCAAAGAGTTGGCCTAAGCTATCAGAATTTTCTCATATAAGCAATCTGGGAATAACTTCTGATTGAGTTAAACTCTGCTCAGCTGTACAAAAATAAGCGAAACTGGATTTTATCTCTTCGCAACCCACTCAGATATAAAATGCTGAAATGTCGTTGTGCTGCACTTTGCTGTTCCTGATGGCTGATACCCAAATAATAAAAACATTTGTAAATAAATATACATGTCATATCCAGTGTGGGAACAATCTCTAACAATTTTAGCATTTTGACATGTTCAGGTGATATAAACAAGAAAAATACTGACAATTCTAGTAATGTACAATTTCAACATTTGATGTCATTAAAAGAACAAGTAGCTAAGCATTCTGAATTAAAACACTTAGTAAATTGGCCAAAGCTTACTTATGGATCTCTGTATTGGTGTCCAAATTCATTGCTCGCCTTCTTAAAATGGTTTAAAAAATTTAAATCTCGACCCATGATGTTATAATATAAGGTCACCCACCAAATGAAACAGTACACTCATTCAGAAAAATCCAAAAACATGCAAAATATAAAAAAAAATCACCATCGATGGAACTCTTTTTCCATTAGTAATAGGAACAACAGGGCACATGATACTAGACTACAATCCATAAGCTACCATTAAGAATGTTTATTGAAGCCTAAAAGCCAAACCTCCCAGCTAAAGCAAAATCAAAGTAGCCATCTCCATCAAAATCCATCTTACATTCCAAGCCATACCATAAATAGAAAACAAAATCCAAAAATGGAAATCAACATCTCAACGAGAGATGGTGAAGCAAAAAGACGAAATTAACAACTGACAGACCGCAGCAAAGTTGAGACGTAACAGATCTCCCACTTGACGACTAATACCACTTGAAAATCGCATAGAAGACACAGAAGCCCCAAAATAGACCTAATTGAATAAAGAGCTCTCTGAACCCAAAAATACCTAGAAATCTTGCATTCAGTCAAAGCTGAGAAACAATCACAACAATCATGCAGATAATTCAGTGCAGCCAAGAATGGATCTGGACCTGATTAGCAACCAAATACGCAGAAAACAAGCTGCGAGTCCGTACACATAGGCAAGACAAGCAGTGAGTAGGCGCATTACACGCAATTAAGCGCGCAGTTATGAGAGAGATTGGAGCAAGGCGAGCACAGATATTTAGGGTTTTTTCATCTCTCCCTACTTTACTACCGTAATCCCTTAATTATTTACCTTTTCGCGTCGCGCTTTGGTCGTACGTGCTGAGAGTTTAGATCAGAGACTTTGAAGAAAGCCACGCGTGTTTATTGGCATATTTACTGAAAGAAAAGGAGAAGCAAACTATAGATACAAGTATAGATACAGAAAGAGAGATGTAGATAGATAGAGATAAAGAGGAGTGTGAGCTGGGAGAGTGTAGATAGAGAAGGAAGAGAACATTTATTTTATACATAAATTAATTGCATACATGTTTGTGTGTGCAAAGCCTTGGGGTTGGGGGATTTTTTTTTGGGGGGGGGGGGGTGGTTGGAGTGGGGTGGGGGCTTTCTTTGGAGATGATAAAAAATAATCTTTGGGGAAAGGAAAGGGGGAAAATGGTAACTGCCAAGAAAAAGGTTCTTTGAGTTTTTTTCTCTTTCTGAAATAAATAAATTTAAGTTACCAAATATGAGTAAAAGGTTAAATGAGTTGCAAAAAATGTAGAGAGAGAAATAAACAATAATAGTTCGTTGCATGTTTCATTTATGACCAGTGACTTGAACATGAAATTTTCATTTTACTTTTCTTCAGGGAACCTCTTGTTTTGGATTAATCTAGACTTTCGACTAGTTTTTACTAGACAAGTTTCCGATCACGTTAATTTGTCTTTGTCCGGCTATTTATAAATAAATAACGTAATAATCTTTAAAACTCAACTTAATTATAAGTTGTTATTTAGGAGTATTTGTATACTCCCTCCCATTAAGTTTGGCATGTAGCTTTTGGGCACGGAGATTAAGAAGGTGGTATTTTTGTGTGTAAATTTTTTGCCATTTTAGATATATGCCAAGTCTATTGGGACAGCCTAATAAGGAAATGGTGTCAAGCTTAATGGGACGGAGGGAGTATATTAGAGTAAATTTCACTTTAAAACTCCAAATTATTTTGACATCGTCAATAATATCCTGAACTATTGATACTAATATTTTCTCAAATTCTAAATCAATTTTATATCAATTGCGTCCTCTATTCATTTTGTAAAACACAAATAGTGCGACTTTTTAACATTCATGAAACACAATGTTGTTGTTTGTATCATATGAGTTTTTAACATATGTTTGTTACATATATCGTGGGAATTGAAAGCCACGTCAATTTTTTGGAATCGAAAATATGGATAAAAAGTACAGTTAATATAAGTCGATAATTTAAAATTTTAAAAAGTATTTTTGATAGTTTTAATAGTGCCAAAATAATTTGATAGTGTTTAAAATTATATGCACACTTATATAAAAAGTTAGACTGTTGATTTTATTACTGTCGTACATACAAAACGAATTTATGCAATTCTATTACATTATTAAGAATTTCAGAGACAGCTTGTTGATGTGGAAGTTTTAATTGTTGGTCTCCATTAATGTATGTTACATGATTCAACACATAGATGGTTTGTCTACGTGTAAATAATTAGTGAACTTTAACGTAAATAATTACTCCAAGTTCGTGAAATTAACAAGTTTTAACGCATACAACTGTGGGTGATAATTTTTGACATTTTTGCAATATACATAAGTAAACGCTTGCTAGCATGAGTTTATACTATTATCCAATTTCAATATTTTAATTTAATTTTAAAATATAATAATCCGTGAATTGATTAGTTTTAAAATTTAAATAAAGAATCATTCCATCAAATTAAAATATCAAATTTATAACGAGTAGCACATTCGAACAAAAAAACACTTTTTGATTTCGGCTATCGTTTGTCTTCAAACTCATATTTTAATTTGAGTAATACTGATTGTATAAACAAAATAAACCGAGACTTTTAAAAGAAAAGGAGGGAAAATTATGAAAAATTATTGATTCATTGACTGAGTTTTACTCCAAGAGAAGTCAATGGATAAACTCATTTATATTCTTCTGGATCGAAAAACTGCTAATTGCTCAATTGAATTTTACCTAGTGATGTTAGTTTAGAGATTGATATCTTTGGCTAAAAAAACAAAGGAAAATGAATAGCATCAAAACGCTGATCATACTGAAAAGTGGAATTCATATTCTATAACTTTCTATGTTTTTTGTTATTTAGAATAACTTAATATTTTTAGGTAAAAATCAGTTTTAGAAAAAATTCTTCTTGGTATCATATGTTTAGCTCTTGCAATGTGCATTATGTGTTGCATTGCCAAAATGGGACTATAACAATATACTGCTTCTCGTTTCAGTCATACTTAGAAAACCGATTTATTATAGCTTTTCTACAATGTTTTTACATTGTTAGAAATATGACAAAATATAAGTTTTTTTATGGTTCAAAGTTTACGTGACATACCGAAACTAATAAAAAAAATGTTCGTCAAAATTTCTCGTAATATTTCTGCATCAATACTCACACGTTCCTTGAAATTTCAGGTTTATCATAAAAATTAACTTTCTAAGTAATATTAAAATACAAATGGACAAGGTCCGTTGGTAAGGTGACCGAAATTGTCGACTCAGACCCTCAGAGACAAATGTCGATATATATGCTTTTATATAATTTATTTCTTCATGTAGATTATAAGTTTTAGATGGTGCATTAATTAATTGGTAAGTTATTGGTAAGTTGTAGTATATCTTAATGCAGGAGTTTGCTGTTGGATTTCCTCCTCGTGACAATTTTTGTTTTTGTTTTGAGAAACTCATGACAAATTTTTTTTAATTAAACTTTTACATGACATTATTTTACGAAAATATCATATCGACTGCAGTAAAAATATTTAGTTCAGCTCTAAAATTGCTCCAAAAAAAAAAAAACTCAAACCCTGTACCAAATTTTAACAGCAAAAAATCTGTATTTGCCTTCAAATTTAAAAGTAAAAGAAAGTTTATATAAATCTGGAATTGTTTTTGGGAACAAAGATAGCTTTTACCAAAGAGTTTTACAAAAGAGACTAGCTTAACATCCAAGAGACAGTCATTGATTTTCCCTGTAAATACGCAAATTTTGGTTCCTCCAAACTGTATATATAAATTCAGTAACAAGAGTACTATTGAAGACACGATTTCGTAAATTATTATTTATGCAACATTTAAAATTTTATGTAAGCATTGTTGTTTAAACCTTTGAGAAATATCTAGCATCTGAAGAACATTTAGATATTAATGAAGAAATGAACTTTTATAAAATTATTTTTACGTATACTAGCTCATTATTTTGCTTAATTCAGGCCTCCAATTTATATATACTGTCCTTACTCGATATTTAAATTGACCGTCATTAATGGTATATGGAAATAAAATATTTTCATGATGAGACTTAGAATTTAGTCTATATACTTTCAACTACACCTAATTGTCTCTATATCAAAAGCTTCAAACTCAACCTAGGAAAAATAAATTCTGAAGTGTTGGGAGACATGCTATAGTTTCAATCAGCAGTTACGTCATCGTATTTGAACACAACAATTATTAAAAAAAAAATAATTAGCAATCTAATTAAAAGTTTTGATTCGTCATTGGTAAAACATGCATCAACTATCTCACTAATTATAATTTTAAAAGGCGATTGTTGAATGAAAGAGATACATTTGCCTGAGCAGCTTATTTAATAACTCATAATTTTTCATGCATCAACTATCTCACTAATTATAATTTTAAAAGGAGATTGTTGAAGGAAAGAGATACATTTGCCTGAGCAGCTTATTTAATATATAACTCTAATTTTTCATATGAATTCACAAACAAATCAGCTTACAAACATTTCCTTTTACATACTTACCATACATATATACTTATTATTCATACTAGTAATATTTTATAGATGGAATGAAATAGGAATAAATTTTGAGGGAGTCAACCCTTATTTGGCTAGCTATCTGAGTGTTGACATTCATATTTGTTGGAGAAGCAAACACTTTTTCTAAGTAGTGCGGTCCCAAAAATTCTTGAAACGTGTAATGAAACTAGGAATTGACCCTTTGGTTAAGCAAACCCCATTTTCTTAATCTCTTTTGACTTCTTGATTATCTAAAGACAATAGTGCTCATAATTGATTATACAATAACAAGATTCCCCATACCTTTTAAATTGCAGATCATGTTTATTATTTACAAGGATAATAAATTGATGCTTTGAAAACTTTGTTAGGTATTGGTTTATATATAGTTAATGCAAATAACATACATATGTATGTTTGCCATTTTAATAACATGTTTTTTATTAGTTCAGTTAGTTGACTCGACTTACTAATCATATGTTATTACATTACTATAATTCTAATTAAGTGAACTTATTGTTAACACACCAACTTACTTAATTATATTCGAGAAAAAAGATTACGAGTAACATATGAAGAAAATTAATATATTGTGTATAGACTTCACATGTGATCTAATATAAGTCTACTAATTATCAATTAAATGAATTCTTTTTTGCTACTGACCAACGACACGTAAATTAAAAGGATATTGAGTGGGAGAGTCGTTTGCCGAATGTGAATGTTTAAGAGAGTTAAAGCTATACGTGCATTTGACCTATCCACAAGTAATTATATATATATATTGATATCGGTTGTGTTACACAACAATGACATCTTCTAGATTTAATTAAGAAGGAGGGAAATCCTTTGACTTTTTATTATTTAGTTATTCTTAATTTTCTTTTCTCTTCAACTACTTAAGTGTAATGAACTTGTCTTGATTGAACCGGGGTCGTTAGCATACATAATAAATTTGGAGTTAACTAGAGTTACTAGATCATAGATGTCATAAGTTTTTTTTTTTTTTTTTAAAAAACAATATTATATCACTTATGTTTTAATTTAGATTCTCTCCCAAAAATGATATTTTCTTGCATTAATAGAGAACAATGCCACGTTCTATAGTTGCTGGATATATGTGCTTATATATTATGGTCGCCTGTACGTACGAAATTGTAACGTACTGGTAAATATAATTGTGCAAAAATTTCAAAGCATTTTAATTTTTTTGAAAAAGGTGCAAAAACATTTTTAAACGAGTAAAATTCAAATATATCATTAACGTTATGTTTCAACTTCTTAAGCCTCTAATGTATTAAAAGTGAGTGAATCAAAACTTCCCTTCATACAATTTAACATCGTTAAATAAAATTGTTTTTTTTATAATATTATTTTTCGTTGGAAAGAGAGGAGATGGTGTTCCTCATTCTTCTTCTTCTTCTTCTCCTCCTCCTCCTCCTCCTCCTATACCTCTTCATGGGGTTCGATCGCGAGCGTTTCTCCGGCCTGGAGACCCACCCCGTCATGTTAGCCATTCACTTCAACATTGTGACCACGTGCACCATCGGCTATATACAGGGATATCACCCTCACCACTCCCATCGCCAAAGTGTTCACCTGCGTATATATTATTCGTGTTGGTCGGATTCAAATTCATCGACATATTTTTAGCAATGTTCCGATATGATATACGTGGTGAACCAGCAGTTGGCACAGGCACATAGGTTCTCGACGTAGAACTACATAGTGAATGTGGCCAAGGGGAAGATGAGGATCAGACTGGAGGTAGGTTTGGTGCTAGATTCGGGTTATGTGCATAGGTGATAGGACTACACAAAAAATTTTAAAATGGGGAAAAATTAATAATGTCAAATTGTCTTTATATGAAAGAGGCATTTTGCTTGAGTTTTAATACGTTAGGGGCTTAATCGATTGAATCATAACGTATGATATATTCGAATTTCATTAAAATATTTAAGGGTGTTTTTATACGTCCCCTTATTTATTTTTACAATAATTATTATTAGAAAATTATAATTCGGTGACAAATATAGTGGTAATGGAGTATTTTGTCTAAATTGATAAGAAAGAAAATATTTTGTCTAAGTTCATAAGAAACATGTACCTCATACCCAAAGAGGCCAAACTTTATTTGGATGTTGATGGGTGTGCTTGGTTTTTAGCAAAATATCTTACACACTCTTCTGATACACAGAGCTTGTCACTCGCCAATTGAGCTCGCCTCAAATTGGCAAGCTCAATTGGCCAAATTTGCGAGCTCAATTGGTCAGTGGCGAGCTCGGTGCGTTGGATGAGTGTATAAGATTTTTTTGCTAAAAATCAAGCACATCCATCAACATCCAAATATATTTTGGCCACTTTGAATATAAGGTGCATGTTTCCTATGAACTTGGGCAAAGTAATTTCTTTTTATTAGTTTGGGCAAAATAACTTTTCTCCCACAAATATATAGTATGTTTTGCCTTTAATGATTATTAAAAGTTTTTTTTTTTAAAATTATTATAATTAAAGAAAGGAAAAATCCCTCACACGCTACTCTAGGGTAACTCGAACCCCTAACCTCTCGATTGGAGGGGAAACGTCTTACCCAAAAGCCGCGCTTCGTTGTCGGTGATTATTAAAAGTTTAAAACAGGCGAAATGCATGATCTGATTTGAAGGTTTGTACTTATTGGCCGTAAATCAATAGAAACCACATCCGTAGGAGAATATAGGACAGTCACAAACTTGTACTCAATGTTTGGGGATGAGATCCAATGTACCACTTTATGTACCATTTTCATTTTTTTTTTATCTTTTAAAATATTTTTTTTGTCAAATTTCAGTTTTATATGTTTTAGTTTAATTATATAATTATTAATAAGGGTTCGTTCCATTCAGTTAGAATGTATAATTATTTTTTATCATTTAATTTCATTTTTAGTGGTTCATAATTCATTTTTAGGGTTGATAAATCCAAAATTAGGGTATATAATATTTTTAAATTTTAATTTTTTGAAATAAAAGTTTAATATTATTAATAGTAATATAATAATAAAAAATTGACGAAAAAATATTTCAAAAAATAAAAGAAAAATGAAAGTGATGCATTAAGTGATATACCAAATGTAATAGAATGGATCTCATCCCTAATGTTTGGCTAATCTAATTATAGAACTCCAATTCACTAATAAATGCAACTGGTCCCTCATATATTTTGGAAATTTGCTAATGATTTTCACGTCTAATCAATGACTTGGGAGTTGGGATAATCCAAACAAAATTGTCAATTTGCTACAGCGATCAATTATTCGTATTTACTGTAAATACCATAGCTTAATGATACTTATTGTCTTCATAGGTCAGGTATATGATGGCACTACTTAGATCCCTAATTAAAGATGAAAAAGGTGGAGTCTTATGTGGACATCTCTATGATATTTAATTTTATTCAATACAAATTACACTTTTTAGATACAATTTAAAAAGTACTCTCCCGTCCCGACTATCTTGAGGCGTTTCTTTTGGGCACAAGATTTAAGGAGAATTAAAAAGTAGTATAAAATGATGATAGAAATATATATTATTTAAAGTTGTGAGTGTTATAAAAGTATTCTAATAAGGAAATGCCTCAACTTAGTTGGGACGGCTCAAAAAGGAATACGCTTCAACTTAGTTGGGACGGAGAGAGTAAATAATACTCACTTTTCTTCAATCTTTTAGAACTTCTGCACATGTGGTCATCACGACAAGAGCTTTTGCGAAGAAAAAATTATAAGAAGTTCTTTCTCGTCGTTTATTCGCACGCTGCTCGATGTTTTTTATTATTAATTTTCGAGAAATAAAGTAAAAATCATTAATACATTAGAGTGTAAAATTTATGTTAGCCAATGCATTCTTAATCATCACTATAGGTATCATTTATTTATTTTTAATGTGTGTTTTTTAAGTAGTTGTAAATAGTTACCACAAAAACGTATTTAATTATGCAAATAGTTTTTCTTTTCCAATACGAATCGCCCTAAATTATACTGTAGTTCAATTTTTAAATGATGTTAATAAATATAATTCATTAAATTGACATATCCTCGTTGATGAGGTGTAGTTAATGCGAAGGGTAGATAATAAGAACGAGTACTTATATTATATATTTATAACTCCAATTACATTTAATGTGTTTTGTTACTTTTATATAAAATAATATTTCTCCGTCTTAGTCGGACAATTCGAATGAGTTTAATTTTTACAGAAAATATTTCCAATAGCCCGCTGTTACTTACTTACTTCACCCCATCCTCATTCAAAAAATAAAATAAAAGTAAGTTAATTAATTACTTTGACCATAAATTCTTTACAAAAAAAATAATCAATTATCGTAAATCGTAATTGAAGTATAACTGATGCAAAAAAAAAAAAAAACTATAACTGATGGCCAGTGATGGCATTCCCATTATGATTTGAAACTAGCCATCTGTTCAATCAGCCACAAAGGCATTTTCTTGATATCTGTGAAACTAAGAATCCCTCACAACAAAATTCGAACATTCATTTTCAAAGAATCACGATATATAAACATTAGTTTTTAATTGATTTCGGTGTTTGTGTAAGTAAATACAAAAAACAACATTTTATTATTCTAAAGCAGCTCCAATAATTGTGAGTTTGAGCACATGGTGGAATCAGCCTTTCGGTTATTCATTGAATCAAATCAAACGTTTCATGATAAATATTTTATGTCTTAACCATTAGTATATATAATCTGATTATTATGAGTATTAATTGGTATCAGCTCTGACTCACAAATATACATTGCATTTAACGTTTTGAGGCGGCATACATGACTAAGCAATGTAGCCCCATGTGAATTTAAGAGGAATACTTATATTTCTTCTACTTTTTTTTTTATTATAATAAAAGCTAGTGAAAATAATCAAATTATATACTAATGGTTAAATAGTTAGAGCTTACTGTACTTTTCATAGTAGCTTCAAATATTAGTAACAATTTATTGAAACAATTAAAATTTTGAAAACACAAGTCAAATTAGTTGGTCAGAGACACATTTATTTAGTGGAAGTGAAAACTATGATATCGACTTACTACTTGTTCAATTGTCAAATTAGTGGTAGACTAAAGTGTGATATTAATTTGATAGTAAACAGAGATTGTTAATATTAGGTGATAAATGTAGAAAATATAGAAGGCTAAGTGGTAGGTCAGTTAGTGGTATCGTTGGGGGTGACACATCCCCATATAACTGCACCAAGAATCTAGTTCTTGTTATTGATTAGTTAACTAGATTGTGATTTTTGGGGTTTCGTGAAAAATAATTTAATTATGGTGTTCACTTTGATTAATGTTGGGGCAGTCGGTTCATTGTATCTCATCTTCTAAATATACGTGAAATTTTATCATTTTTATAAGTCATCCTTAACCTTAATTATTACTTCATGTTTCTAACATATGGGCCTGGCCTATTTGTGGACAAGTAATCTTTCACTGTAAAAGTTCTGGTTTTATATTAGTATATTTGGGCTTAAAAGTCAGTAGTTTAGTTAGTTGGGCCACAGTTATGCTACATTTTCAAGAGTAATTGTTTGCACTTTTCATTATTTAGAGCTTCCCATTGGATTCATCTAATTAAATACATCGTTTTCCTATAAATATTTGTTTTAGAGAAGTATAAATAAAATTTTAAAGATCATATCACGTATAATTTTGAATTTGAGACCTCAAATCTGGAACCAAATATAATATCAAGTTGTGATTTTGTGAATTCTAAGAAAAAAATATCCCATTATAAAAATTACATACTTCTCGAGAACTCTTAAATTAATTTGACCAAAAAGAGAACTCTTAAGTTAATTGAAAACGGGAACTGTTAAATGTTTGAATTATTGTAATTTGTAGCGCCTAACAAACAAGGCTAAGCAATAGGATTATATTTTGTACCTTTAATTAAAAAATAAATAAAAATAGGACTATATTTTTTGTGACGTGTAGTACTGTAGTTAAGTAAAATATGCGTGTTTGTCAGTTTATTTAATTTTTTTGGAATAATAATATTAATAATTTTACTTCATTGACAAAAAATTATGACAAAATGATAGCTTTAAAAAGAAATTGACTAATTTAAAAAGAAACCATAAGGTTTATTTATTTAGGCAAATAAAAAAGAAGTTATTAATTCCCAACGTATCTATGTATTTTGTGGTCATTATAGAGGGTAATGAAATATGGGGAAATCATCAAATCATAAATAATCACTTTACATAAATGAAAAGAAAAAGCGTATAAATTAAGTTGAAGTGAAATTCTGGCTGCCCCTTTAAACCCTAACTATGGAACTCAGCTCCTCAAAACCTTGCTCATGCCCCCTCTCTCTGTAACCCAATCTCGATCCTTTGATTCATCAATCTGATCATAAAATGGCGCGTCTAGCTGCTGCATACAAGCAGATCCATCTGAATCCAAATCTCGCGAGGCTTTCATCCCCTTTCCCCTTCAAATCGCTCTCCTTCTGCACTTCCGCGCCGCCGAATCCTACCCCAAATGAAGAACTCCCAATCCCCGCAGATCCAAATCCGAATCCAAATCCCGATTCTCCATCAGCAGAAACGACGGTCGATCCACCGCCCTTTCGAGAACTCAGGCGCCCCAGGAACCCGGAAAAAATAGAGGATACCATTTGCAGAATGATGGACAATCGGCCATGGACGACCCGCTTACAGAACACAATCCGGGGGCTGGTACCGTGTTTCGACCACGAGCTCGTTTACAATGTCTTACACGGCGCCAAGAACTCGGGCCACGCGCTTCAGTTTTTCAGATGGGTCGAAAGGTCGAATCTTTTTCAGCATGATAGGGAGACCCATCTCAAGATGATTGAGATTTTGGGGAGGGCTTCTAAGCTCAACCATGCTAGGTGCATTCTGTTGGATATGCCGAAGAAGGGTTTGAAATGGGATGAGGATTTGTGGGTTATGATGATTGATAGCTATGGTAAGGCGGGTATAGTTCAGGAGAGTGTGAAGTTGTTTCAGAAAATGGAGGAATTGGGAGTCGAACGCACTATTAAGAGTTATGATGTTCTGTTTAAAGTGATTATGCGTAGGGGGAGGTATATGATGGCCAAGAGGTATTTTAACAAGATGGTGAGTGAAGGCATTGAGCCAACTAGGCATACATTCAACGTTTTGATTTGGGGGTTCTTTCTTTCTGGGAAAGTGGAGACCGCAAATAGGTTCTTTGAGGATATGAAGAAGCGTGAGATTACGCCGGATGTGGTGACATATAACACTATGATTAATGGATATAATCGGGTTGGGAAAACAGAGGAGGCCGAGAAGTATTTTGTGGAGATGAAAGGGAGAAACATTGAGCCTACTGTAATTACATATACGACTTTGATCAAAGGGTATGTTGCAGTGGAGAGAGTGGATGATGCATTGAGGTTGGTCGAGGAGATGAGGGGATTTGGGATTAGGCCGAATGCCATCACCTATTCCACCTTGTTGCCGGGGATGTGTCAGGCGGAGAAGATGACTGAGGCTCGGGGTTTGTTGTGGGAGATGGTGGAGAAGCACATTGCACCTAAGGATAATTCGATTTTCTTGAAACTAATGTTGGGCCAGTGCAAGGCTGGTGATTTGGATGCTGCAGTAGATGTGTTGAAGGCGATGATTAAGCTGAGTATTCCAACGGAGGCTGGGCATTATGGTGTTTTGATTGAGAACTGCTGCAAGTTAGGCCAATTTGATAGAGGCGTGAAGCTATTGGATAAGCTGATAGAGAAGGATATCATATTAAGGCATCAGAGCACTCTGCATATGGAGCCGAGTGCTTACAATCCAATGATTGAGTATCTCTGCAGCAATGGGCAGACAGCGAAGGCTGAAGCCCTAGTGAGGCAGTTGATGAAACTGGGTGTTCAGGATCCCATGGCTTTAAATGCCCTCATCTGTGGGCATTCAAAAGAAGGGACGCCCGATTCTGCATTCGAGCTTCTCAAGATCATGCTTAGGAGGAAGGTTGCTTCGGAGAAAAGTGCTTTTGATTCGCTTGTGGAGAGCTACTTGGCAAAGAAGGATCCTGCAGAGGCGAAGGCGGTGCTGGATAGCATGATTGAGAATGGGCATTGCCCGGATTCCTCGCTGTATAGGTCGGTGATGAATGCCTTGTTTGAGGATGGACGGGTGCAGACAGCGAGCAGGGTGATGAAGGTGATGTTAGAGAAGGGGTTGACTGATCATCAAGATTTGATCTTTAAGATAGTCGAAGCTTTGCTGATGAGGGGGCATGTGGAGGAGGCCCTCGGGCGGATTGAGCTGTTGATGCAGAGTGGGATTGCGCCTGATTTTGACGGCCTGTTGTCCGTGCTGTGTGATAAGGGGAAGACGATTGCTGCTTTGAAGGTGTTGGATTATGGGATGGAGAGGGACTACAGCATCGATGTCTCGAGCTGCGAGAAGGTTCTGGATGCTCTGCTGGCTGCTGGGAAGACTCTGAATGCGTATTCGATTCTATGCAAGATCATGGAGAAAGGAGGGGTTACTGATTGGAGCAGCTGCAAGGACTTGATCAAGAATCTGAATGAAGGGGGTCACACAAAGCAAGCGGATATACTATCGAGGATGATTGTGGGGAAGGAGAAGGCAAGCCGTGGAAAGAAGGGAGATAAGAAAGCTGCCATGGCCTAATATTGATCACAGCTTTATTAGTTTTGCAGTCAATCTTGAGGTGAGAATTTGATCCCTCCATCCTGTTATGAGACTTAGGTTTAAGGTTTCTGTGTTTTGAGTTATTTTGTAGCATAGAAAGCCTTTTTCAGTTAATAATGCAGTTTCATCCAAAGTTGAGTTTCATTGTTTCAATCTGATTGGGGTGTGATGTAGCCTATTATGAGACCTGGATCTCTATCTGTGCAAACATGGAGAAGGATTTTTGTTTGATCTCATTTATTAATTAGTATTTCTTGTTTCCATGTGGTTTTATTTGCTTAGATCAGTGCTGTGTGTGGGATTTACTTACTAGTTACTGGACAAAGGATGGAAACTTTGCTAGAAAAAAATGTTGTTTGTATCAAGACACAATTTGGCTTTTCTCGTTACAGTTCTCATGGTTAATATTGAAAAAAAAAAAAATACTACTACTATATTAACTTATTAAGGGCACATTTGCTAGTTGATATGAGCAAGTGTTGATAATGATACGTATGAATGTATGATTAGAATGTCTTTGACTATACATGATATCAATATTATGTTTGCTTAAACATAATAAAATTTCGAAGATGTATATTTCAATATTTGGTTGTATGTATTAAAATTTCATACTATTATATTACAATTCCTTAACTACTCAAATTTTAATTAATCGATTGATTTTTGTTATCTTGCAGCTTCTGTTTTTCATTGCACCAGCCGTCACGGACGGATAACCCAACCAAAAATTTCATAGCAATTATGTGTAGTAATCACGGGGAAAAATAGTTGGCAACCCAATCAAAAATTTCTAAATAGTACTAGCAATTTTGTGTGTAGTTTTAGACGACTTCTCGAAATTCAATAAGAGTAGAAATTAATAAAATGAATTTCAGTTATCATCATATTTATATAAACACCTTACAAATATTTTGTCGTTTTTCAAGTCTTATTCCATTTATTTAATCAAGATTTAAACAACTTGGATAATTGGCCACGTAAATTTTAGAGTCCCACATTAGAAAAGGTCCAAAATTATAGGGAATCTTTTAGAAATAAGGTAAAGTTGAGGGGGGCAATGCAGCTCCTCTCCCTCCATGAACCCAATATCCATAAATATCTAAACTCTACAGGGATGGATAAACCCTACAACCTTATCTAAAACCCTACCTCTTCAAAATTACTACTCCATTTCCTTTTTCAAATCATAAGAGTATCAGCACCAAAGCCCTCCAACGTGGAGGGCTTTGCCTAAAAATATTAATATTTTAATAAATTTTTGCAGAGTTCGCGGACTCTGCATTGATGACATCCATGTTGGAGGTCATCCTATTTTATATATATATATATATATATATTGAATTTAAATAATTAAAAATATGAAATTAATTAAAATAAATAAATTGTATTGAATATTTGTAACATTTCTCCA
>JAYJMF010363411.1:0-27957 GCA_036873715.1 Salvia sclarea | reverse complement strand
GTTTAAAATCTTTTTGTAAATACACCACCTTTCATTTCGTTCTGATTTTTCACACGCGTAAAACTTCCGGTGAAATTAGAGCTGATGTGGAGGACGGAAATTCCTACATGAACATAACGGATAATGAAATAAACGATGTCGTTTCTATTCAACTAAAACGACATCGTTTCTCTTGAAATAAACGAAATATTATAGCTCAATCAAGAGAGATGAGCTGCCCCAGGACACGCCCGCTATGTATTCGAGTGAAAAATCAGAACGAAATGAAAGGTGTTGTATTTACAAAAAGATTTAAACGTCATGTGTAAAACCAGAATTTAGTTAAAGTTCGTGTATTTTGGCACAATTACCTCGAATGAAAGTTAAGTTCGAATAATACATTTTCTTTTAAGGTGTTGAAAACTTGAAATTGCATACTGTTCTAGTACGTTTCATGTCGCCCGTAATTCCCATTAATAGTAATACATAGAGATATGGTAACAATTTAAATTGTAACAAATTAACGTCAAACTATTCAAATTAGATCATCTATTTGGAAAATGTTTTTTTATGTCTTTTTTATTTTTATTATTTTTTTACCTCTTTTTAGTATTATGACTGTATGAGGGAGCAGGTATTATTTATTTATGTTTTCTGATAAACTTGTATGTGTTAATGTGTATATATATACTGTTAGATAACTTTTTTTTTGAAGCGACTGTTAGTAGATAATTAACAAGTAAGAGACCATAACATATGGACCTATTTGACTAAAAAAGAATATTGCTTTTCGTATTTAATTTTAGTTGTCCGACACTTTAGTCTATCTTTTTGACATTTATATGTAAACAAAGTATAAATAATAATGGCTCTAGAGATTCCTCAAAGGTCATTCAAATTCAAATATGTAAATGTACTTTACAACACATACCTGCACACGCTTGTTTTAGCTTTAAGTAATCACCACTAAAATAATCATTACAATCCATTATTGGTTTTTGATTGTATTTATTCGTTCACGATTTAAGTTGGTACGATATTATAATCGAAGATTAGTGATTCGACAAAAATATATAAATCGATACCCCTTGTAATATTGAAGTACGACTGTAAGCTCACCAATCAAAAATCGTTCAGTAGTTTATGATATATTATCTTATGATTCTTATCTCCAAAAACGATATGTAAACAACGCAATGCTAATCATATTTCATCATTAGGATTTAAAGTTAACATACTCCTCGTCAACTAGAGTTTTTTTTTTAACATTAATCATCCACGAGAAATTGTTGAGGTGCAAAATATTGGTTCGACCCAAGCTCATAATATTTTTCCAGGACAACTAAAAAAATCAATTGAATTGGAAATAATGAACTCACTAATACTATGAGTGTTGTTTATAGTGTAATTCTTTTTGGGTGGATCAATCCTATCAAACATTTTGATTACTTTGAACAGGCGAGCCCGAGCCCACCTTAAAATTTAATTAGACCTAAAATTTGTTGGCACAAATCCTTCCAAAATATGATATAGGAAAGTAGACTGGGCTTGTTTTGTCGGATCTAACTACTGTGACATTTAGTGACACTTATACAGTTCCTGGTTATCGGTTAACCCGAAACCGAACAGTTATCAGGTAATCAATAACTGAAAACAAGGAGTTAGGGTTGGACATCGAATATCGAACATTGTGGAGTTCGATTTCCGATTATACCCGATAATCTATCAGGTATGATTAAGTTTTCTTAATAATACTTATCCCTTTGTCGCGCAATACATCAACCATCTAGCTCGTCTCCGACGTGACGATGCATGCACGCTGCATCATCCAACCCTATTTCTCAGTTGGCCTGGACTCCAGTGCTGACGCGACCAAGCGCCAAGCCTGGCTCTCTCTGCGTCTCTCCCTCCGTGATAGCAACCAATTAAGGCCCATTTTTTGTATGGATTAAATATTGAACGAATGTTGAGGTTTTGTAGTGTTGGATTGGGGATTTGAATGTAAAATTGTTGAATACATTGTTGATTACACATATAAATATGACAATTACTGTCTTTTTCTTTTTTTAAAATTTGGTCATATTCGATTACTAAGAAACGAATTGAGTAATCGAACAGGTTATTCGAATACCCGATCAGGCTCGGGTACGGGTATTTTATCTCTCCATTTTCTGATTCGGTTAACTGAATTTTCAGTTGGGGTAAACCGGCCACAATTAGAATTAGTTATTAATTAATATAGTTTTTATTCAACTATAGGCTAAAAAGTTACCAATATTACCTAAACTTTATAATTAACTAAAAAAGAAAAGGAAAAGACCATACAAAGCGAGAAAGAAACAAGACTGAATCAATCACTTTACCGTAAGAGGCTTATGTTTTCTTGCCTAGTTACTGCACAAATTGGTGGGATAGCAGAAAAGGAAAAGTATTAACTCGGCAAACAAACACATAAGAACAAGACGAAAGCATCCGTGATGGGCCCCACTCTCCAAAATTACAACAATGACCCTCTCCGGAAACCCTAATCAAAAGCCGCAATCATGTCATCTCCATGGGATTTGGGATATCTTTCTTCCCAATCCCACGAATGGCTTTAACTAAAAAATGTAATATAATATACTAATTTTGTGTCTGACAATAATAATAACACAATCATTATTTTTCTCATCCCGAATTCATTTTTCAATTAAAACAAAAATTAAGATAAGCTAGCTCTCTCTCAAAAAGCACCTATAAAATACTCCACTTTGGAAATTACCGTGTATTTATGCGCAATATTTGCAGATTTTATGCCATAGACTGAATTCAAGTAATTTATTCCGAACCCATTTAATTTTAATTTTGATCGTCAGAGGATAAGGATGTAAATTCTGATAGATATGAAGGCACTAAAAATCGAATAAAAAGATTTGATAGAGAGATTGTGAGCCAAAATAGGACAATCCTCCCTGTCACGCTAGACAGTATAACATAATTAAACTAAACCAACATGGCTAATTTAAATCAATTAAAAATAACTACAAAAAGCTTTTCCCAAATAATACGAAAGGAAAAACATTGGCAATCTTTATCGAGGGGGTGGGGAAGATATTTTCGCTTTTATAAAGAAAAATAAAGAAATAAAAAATTAAAAAAAAGGCAATTATATTAGGTCACTCAAGCAGAAAGCACCGGCGCGTCTTTCCTAAGCAGATTCTCTCCAATCAATTCTCACGCACTCGCACACTCAACTGTGTGAACATATACACACACTACACATATAGAGAGCATATCCTCTACTAGTATATAACCAGTGCAGCTGAGCATATGGCAGAGGCGGCGGCTCAATCTGCGGGTGAATTGCCGGTGAAGAGACCGCGCGAGGAGGAGGAGTTGAACGGCGGCGTTTCGGTCGAGATGGAAGTTAATAACGCTGCCGCGACGGAGCTGCCCGAGTGCATGTCGTCTGTTATCCCCGGCTGGTTCTCGGAGATTAGCCCAATGTGGCCAGGTGATTTCGTTATTCACGTGTTTTTCATTGCCTATTCATCAGTGTTTGTGATTTTCTTCTTTGTTTGTGCGTATTTTGTATTGTTCCTGCGATGCATATTTTACTGTTTCGTCTCAATTTTTGTTTGGTGGTTCATAGTTATGGTCTGTGCATAAGCATTTGCTCAATTGTGTTCTGGCTGACTCGATGGAAGTTGGAGATTGAAATGGTTGGCTGTTCTCTCTATCAGCCATTGATTCGAGGCAGGGTTTCAGGAATATGCGCGTCCCAAAACTCATATCTACGATTTAAGAATATGATTTGATTTGATTCCTATACGGCTTGTGAATGAGAATATAATATATTATCTTAGATTAGATGGAATTTTTGCTGAAGTCTGGGTGACGCTTGTTTTCTAAGTATCTCATTGGAATATATTCTTGCACTAACATACTTGCTACTTGTACGATATGTTTTACTAACTTTTTTCCCTTTAAATATGCCCGTGCGTGCCTGAAAGAATCAAGAAAATAACTCCCTTTCGTACAACTCCACCCACCCCTATAAAAGTAAAGAGACAGTATCTGTTAAATAATTTTTGATTGTTATGTATTGCCGTACTGCCTCAGCTTCTTTTTGTTATGGTTTTCTAAATTTAATACTCGATTTAATCAAGAAAAAAGAGAAAAGGAGAAATTAATGGTAAAGCTATCTGCTTTCCGTCAGATTTTTGACTCACTGAAAAGGTAGTCCCTGCTCAATGTTTGCGATGGCAAATACAAAGTTTAAGTAACTGAAATTCGATGTGATTCAGTAACATGGTTATACAACGGAGAAATGCAAGTGCATATAAATTCCATTGTTATGCTTTTTTATTGTGGCTGTTCATGATTACTATTACCCTTTCAAATCTGCTATTTTTGCTGTATTAATTTGTGCCTTGTCCTTCATAGCTCTTCATTATCTGTGTTACGAATTTACAATATACTTGCCCTCTGCTGCTTTCTTCCAACATGCATTGTTTTGTGGCTTTCCTCCCTATTTTACAAATCAAAACGATATGTAATTATTTGTAACATAAAAGAGAACAGCGATGAAAGCTTCTAATCATACAGTCAAGAATGCATAAAAAATCGGTTGATCTTTGTCTATTTATCTTGGTGTATCTGAATTCTGTATATATGTAGTAATATGATCCTTACTGCAATTTTTCTGGAAAACATGCAGGAGAAGCGCACTCACTGAAGGTTGAAAAGATACTGTTTCAGGGAAAATCTGATTATCAGAATGTCATTGTTTTCCAGGTACCTGATGCTTTGAGGAATACATCATCTTTAGCATTAGTTTGTCCTGTGCCTAATCCTATAGACTGTTAACTTTGTCTTATTGCAAGCTAATGTCCTTGTCAAATTTTCTACTGCAGTCATCCACATACGGGAAGGTTCTTGTCTTGGATGGTGTAATTCAACTTACTGAGAGGGATGAATGTGCTTACCAAGAAATGATAACTCACCTTCCACTCTGCTCAATCCCAAACCCCAGAAAGGTATGTTTACTTGGGGGAACATATGAAATAATATGAGAACTTAGATAGGGAGTTCACTTAGGATATATGAAAAGAAATGATGGGCTTAGAGAATTAACTGCTGTATGGCTCTTTTAATATTATTGATGCACAAAGCAAACTACTGTAGCACTTAAAAGCATCAAATATATCAAACTGTTCTATCTTCATAGGCCACTACCAGTTGACTTTTGAAAGGTCCATTCTTAATAAGTAAAAATCCCTTTAGTATATCTTGTTCATTATTCTTATTATGAGGCCTGAACAGAATTTTCTTTTAGGTTTTGGTCATTGGAGGAGGAGATGGTGGTGTCCTGCGTGAAGTATCACGTCATTCCTCTGTTGAGAAGATAGACATATGTGAAATCGATAAGATGGTTGTTGATGTGAGTTATTCTAATTGTAGTTTGATTCACATATCTTATAATGGATTCTCATGATCCCGAAGTTGATGTGCTGGAACATTATTCTTGAACTAATCTGGTCCTTCCCCACAGGTATCCAAGCAATTTTTCCCAAAAGTGGCTGTGGGATTTGAAGATCCCCGAGTCACACTGCATATTGGAGATGGTACTCTCACTTATCTGTTGCTTAAATATCCCCAGCCATCAACAAAAATGTATGCATATTTTTTTCTGTTCTTTTTTGTAGTTGAATTTGTGATCTATGTAATTCTTTGCAGGGGTTGCATTCCTCAAGGCTGTGCCAGAGGGAACTTATGATGCAGTTATAGTGGATTCTTCAGATCCAATAGGTAAAGTACTCTCCTTAGCAGAAGGTACCTGTAAAATGTCCATTTAGATGTTGAAATTGTATGTTGCATGTCTCAGGCCCTGCCCAAGAGTTGTTCGAGAAGCCCTTTTTTGCGTCTGTTGCGAAGGCTCTCCGACCAGGAGGTGTTGTGTGTACTCAGGCCGAAAGCATATGGCTTCACATGCACATTATTGAAGACATTGTTTCAAATTGCCGTCAGATCTTCAAAGGCTCCGTCAATTATGCTTGGACCACAGTCCCCACTTACCCAAGGTATTTTCTTGTTACGTAATGGTGCACCTCTCCTCATTGTCTCTTCTTCCCCTGATTTCCCATTCGTTTCCTTTATCGATTTACCCCAACTCTGGCAGTTCAAACTGTTGCTAATTAATCTGTTTGATATATGTTTTTCCAGTGGTGTGATTGGGTTCATGCTTTGTTCTACCGAAGGCCCCCCAGTGGACTTCAAGAATCCAATCAACCCAATCGATGCTGATGAAAGTCATGCTAAAACAAATGGACCACTGAGGTTCTACAACTCCGAGGTACCACATTCAACAAACATTGTCTGGAAACTAGTTGACTCTCTTCCTCGCTTTCAGCAGTTGATGATTTGTGTGCTTTTTCGATTTTCTGTTCAGATCCACTCGGCCGCTTTCTGTCTGCCCTCATTTGCTAAGAAGGTGATCGAAGCAAAAGCTGCGGGCCATTGAAGAAACTATTTGAATGGGGCCGGTGAAGAAGAAGCACACGGGGATTAGGCTGTTATGTTTCCTATATCTATTTAATTCATCGACTAAATAGCATTCTAGAGATGTACTGGAGAGTTTGGACATCATGTTGAAGTCGTGGTCTGTTTTGGGTCAATCATCAGAACTTCTGATATTTTGCTATATCATATGTTATCGTTGTTGCGTCGTTCAATTTAGTATCATACGATGCGTGAATGATTGAGATTCCTAATTAGTACTTGATTAGTGAGGTCAGGGAGGATGAAAATCACCCATCATTAATTACAAAAATGACCCAAACGCCCACATACACCGTTTATCTTGCAAACCCTCTCAAAGCGGATAAAATACGTCATTATTTAATATGCCAAGCATCCTTAATAGAATATTCTTTCCATGCAAAACTTAGAAAATCCATAAATCATTACAAGAAATGTCATCTTTTTGTGAAAATGTTTGAAGTATTTATTGGATAAAGTTTAGCTTTTTACAGTCGAACACTCTTGAAGAGTGTCGAAATGGGAGTTTCAAGTTTGTACTTAGTTTGAAGGATACAATTTGGAACCTGTACTCACTCGAAGAATATATCAATTTCATCCCAATTTTTATATTAATTTTCCTTGATGTATACCTTTTTTCGAGCAGTAGTATTTTTTTAATAGTAGTAGTAAGGAAGGATTTAGTGGGAGAACATCTTAGGTAATGTCGCCTCACTTTTGGGACCAATCAAAGGGTGGGCTGCGATTCTTTAATATCTTTATCCACAGCTGAAATAATTGTTGTGTGTCTCTTGGCAAATTTATAATTTCAATGTTTGCGTTACAAAAGTGACCAGCGGCAGCCATACTAGGCGAATAATTGATCAATTATTGTCCTTTTTTCTTAGAAAAACATAAATAAAAATGTTACTTTGAGCGTTGTGTCTGAAAGTTTTGAAGCAGCGGCGACAGAGTCGCACATGATAGTTTCTAAATATAGAAACCATTTCTTTCTCACTCTAAAGCAGTAAAGCCCGACCACTTTATCCTATGATAGGTTTGGATTATAGTAATATTGGTGGGAATTTTGATCATTGATTCGCGGAATCGTTTCTGAGGTGTGAATTGTGGGGAAGCAAATGGAAGATGATGGGATTGAAGAGAGCAGCGTGAGGTTGTTGGGAAGCAGTGCCAGTGGCGGCGGAGGCGGAGGGGAGTCGTGGCGTTGGGTGGATGGGAGTGAGGTGGACTCGGAGTCGCCGCCGTGGTCATTGGCTGGTGACGAGGAAGGGAGAGGAGAAGGGTATGGGACTGTAAGAAGAAGGCTGGTTAAGAAGCCCAGGAGAGTTGATTCATTCGATGTTGAAGCCATGGAGATTGCCGGCGCTCATGGCCACCATAACAAGGTTTCTAGTTAATAGAAAAATGTGATCTTTGACAATATTTCACCGCCTCTTTTTTAGTTTTCGCTGACCTTGTGAATGTTATGATGTTGACTTTGTGGTGGAAGAGTTTCTGCTCACTGCTCTTTTCCTTCTCTTAGCTGCTGTAACTGTGTGTTTCTTTAGTTTGTTACTGCGTGTGTTTGTGCTTGTGAGAAATGTTCCTCTTCTCTATATTTAGTGGGGTTTGTTAGCGCAGCTGTTAACTACTTATTAGTTTTGCATTCTTACTTGAAGCTGCTAAAATTGGTTGATGTTTTCTTCTACTCCCTCCGATTCTTTTGTATTGGCACTATTTTTTGGGCACATAGTTTTAGGAAATAGTTGGTAGAAAGAATTGTGTGGTTGAAAATTAAAGTAGAGTGTGGGGTCATGTGTTTGTGTGGTTAAAAATTAAAGTAGACTTTCCATTTATGGAATGAGCCAATACAAAAAAATCATCCCAATATAGAAATAGTGCCAATACAAAAAAATCGGAGGGAGTATGATATATTTACTATGGATACTTTCTATGATTGTGAATTTTTTTTGCTAGTGATTGATCTTTGTACTTATATCTTATATGCCTCAGATACTAATGAGAGCTAGCATTTTGCTGATGCATTTCATTTGACCAGCAGTCTCCCCTTTCAGTGCCCTCGTATTTTCACAAAATTTGCTACTTATATACATCTTGAACTTGCAGAATTTGGTGATCTTATATCCTCAGAGAATTATGCTCACCTTGTAGTTTAACAACTAGAATTTACTAATGTAGGATGAT
Source organism: Salvia sclarea (assembly GCA_036873715.1). Classification (NCBI taxonomy): domain Eukaryota; kingdom Viridiplantae; phylum Streptophyta; class Magnoliopsida; order Lamiales; family Lamiaceae; genus Salvia; species Salvia sclarea. Next base: position 19,275 of record JAYJMF010363411.1, on the reverse strand, counting down.
TCTCTTTGGAGAACTTTGGCACTGGCATTTCAAACTCTTGGTGTTGTCTACGGTGATATGGGAACGAGCCCTCTCTACGTCTTCTCCGACGTATTCAGCAAGGTGCCTATCACATCAGAGGTCGATGTCTTGGGAACTTTGTCTCTAGTAATATACACAATTGCTCTTATTCCACTAGCAAAATATGTATTCGTCGTGCTGAAGGCAAATGATAGTGGGGAAGGTACAAGATCTTTTTTGGAAAAACTATTAAGTCTATAACACCCTTAACAAATTCAGCCAAATCAGAAAATGTGTGATGTTGATACCTCATATTGGTCCCAATGTCAGGTGGGACATTTGCGTTATACTCGTTAATATGCAGGTATGCAAATGTTAATCTTCTTCCAAATCGTCAACCGGCTGATGAACATATTTCGAGTTTCAAGCTGAAGTTACCCACTCAAGAACTGGAGAGAGCTTTGAACATAAAGGAGGCTTTGGAGCGTAAGGCTTACTTGAAGAAACTTCTCTTACTACTTGTTCTTATGGGGACTTCTATGATTATAGGGGATGGTATTCTTACGCCTGCTATCTCAGGTATACTCGGCTCCTCTTTTCATATACTGTTGAGATTTAAGAGAGTTGCTTCTTCGACATGTGAACAAAATTATACGCCGTTGAATGCTAGACTGCAGTACATATAGTTAATTGTTCATTAGATGTACTGCAAAGCAAGCACACTTATCGTCTTTTGAAAGCCAGAGGTTGCATTGCACTTCTTGTTGCTGGATTTTCAATTTTTAACATTTGCTAAAGGAAAATTCCAACTTGCTATATGTGTTATCACTTATCATAGTGCCAAACTTGATACCTCATCCCAACATATTGCTGATTGATTATGTGCAAATAATTCAATGACATGAATTTACTTCTTTAGCAGTTATAAAATTATGATCTACTAACATGGTTCTTGTTCACAGTTATGTCTGCTGTGAGTGGTCTGCAAGGTCGGATACCGGGATTTGGCACAGGTCAGTGAGCATGAGTTACCTACAATCCGTTTCTTATATTTTGTGGCAGAACATACACACTCATGTTCTTTGGTTCTAATATGATCTTCACCATAATATATTAGTTAGCCTTCTAAATGGTGAAACTGGTATCTACCATATAAAATCTAAGCAAGTTGAATTAAGAAATGTTTTTCTTATTTTCCAGTGCATGAGTGGTAATGATGTGAAAATGCTTTTTGATTGTAATATATACTAAGTTGATTAAGTTGTCCTCTTCTACCAGATGCTCTTGTTATTACATCAATTGTTATTCTTGTGGGGCTGTTTAGTATACAAAAGTTTGGAACGAGTAAAGTAGGATTGACGTTTGCTCCTGCACTTGCACTGTGGTTCTTCACCTTGGGAGCAATTGGAATCTACAACGTGCTCAAGTACGACATAAGTGTGGTAAAGGCGGTAAATCCCGTCTATATATATCTCTTCTTCAAGAAGAATAGCAGTGAGGCATGGTCAGCACTTGGTGGTTGTGTTTTATGTATCACAGGTGAGTTGCTCTCTTTTGTGATTATCTGTTCATGAATATCGATCTCGTTGCCCCTTTGCAGTTTGAAAACGTCATGCTCAAATTAAAACAATAAAACTTAGTGGACTAATTGCATAATCAAGTGGTTACAATTGTGACTTGTCACTTCTTAGGTTGAGAACTTGATAAGCATAGTTTCAAGTTCTTATATGAAACCCATTAGCGAATCTGTCGACATTTCTTTTAACTTAAGAACATTCACAATATATAAATAAAACTATGATCCTTTTGTGCACTTGATGCAGTTATTAGTTTATTATAGGCTTCTACTGCCATGATTCATCAGATTACTGAAAAAAAATTAGCTCTCAGCAAAACTCCTACTAATTTCTCATTCAACAATGAGTAAAAACTAGTTGGCCTCTTGCAAAGGGATAGAGAGATGATGCTACTGAATCCATCGAGATTAGAATGGCTAGAGAAATCTACATTCGACACATATGCAGTAGCAACAGATAGTAGAAATCATAAGTTTTTCTGTTACAGATAACTATGTAGAAACGAGTTTCTTCATTAATAACATGTTATATAAATGACATTTGCAGGTGCGGAAGCAATGTTTGCTGATTTAGGCCATTTTTCAGTGCCATCCATACAGGTCCCTTTTTTGCTCCCAAGACCTAGCATTATTATTCTCATACATCCTAATTGAAAATTGAACGACTCCAGATTGCTTTCACCGCTGTTGTCTTCCCGTGCCTTCTCTTAGCTTACATGGGCCAAGCTGCATACCTCATGAAAAACCCTCATGACACAGCTAGGATATTCTACGATTCTGTTCCAGGTCATATTTCTTGTATATATTTATACACTCCAACATATTTCGTTCCCAAACTTGGATAGGCCTCTTTTGACATTGTTGTGGTAAATGTTGCAGATAGTCTGTTCTGGCCTGTGTTTGTCATAGCCACAATTGCAGCTGTAATTGCTAGTCAGGCTATGATATCCGCCTCGTTTTCATGTGTCAAGCAAGCCATGTCCCTCGGATGCTTCCCCCGGTTGAAGATCATCCACACTTCAAGAAAGCTCATGGGCCAAATCTACATCCCTGTGATCAACTACTTCTTGATGGTCATGTGCATCATCGTGGTCGCCGTTTTCAGAAGCACGACGGAGATAGCAAACGCATATGGTTAGTTAGCCTTCACTCTAAGTTCCTCTTTCTATATAATTTCAGGGAAAAGTTGAGGCTAAATCAATCTGTTGTTGCAGGCATTGCTGAAGTCGGGGTGATGATTGTGAGCACTGCATTGGTTACGCTAGTTATGCTTCTCATATGGCAGACGAACTTGTTCCTCGCACTGTGTTTCCCCCTCGTGTTTGGAGTTATCGAGCTGATATACCTGTCCGCCGTTCTATCGAAGCTGCTCGAGGGCGGGTGGCTCCCTTTAGTATTCGCGTCCTTCTTCCTTTGCGTGATGTACACGTGGAACTACGGGAGCGTGTTGAAGTATCAAAGTGAGGTCCGAGGGAAGATCTCGATGGACCTAATGCTCGATCTCGGCTCCTCCCTGGGAACGGTCAGAACACCCGGGATCGGGCTGCTGTACAACGAGCTGGTGCAGGGTATCCCCTCTGTATTAGGGCAGTTTCTACTCGACCTCCCCGCAATCCACTCGACCATAATCTTCGTCTGCATCAAGAACGTCCCGGTGCCCGTTGTCCCTCAAGATGAGAGGTTCCTGTTCAGGAGGGTCTGCCCCAAGGACTACCACATGTTTCGTTGTATCGCTCGTTATGGGTACAAAGACATACGGAAAGAGGATCACCGTGCCTTCGAGCAGCTTCTGGTGGAGAGCCTCGAGAAGTTTCTAAGGAAGGAAGCTCAGGAGCTTGCTCTTGAGTCCAGCATAGGGGAGCATGATCTCGACAGCATCTCGATGAGGTCAAGAGACGACGAGGTTGATGATTTGGATGAGATGAAGGTGCCCTTGATGCGGGGGGCAGCAGAGACCTCGACATCCAGGGCGTCATATGCAGGGGAGGATCTGCCAGCCAGTATGATGTCGGCGGATGAGGATCCGAGTTTGGAATACGAGCTGGCGGCACTGAGGGAGGCGTCGGAGTCGGGGTTCACATACCTGCTGGCGCACGGGGACGTGAGGGCGAGGAAGAAGTCGGTGTTCTTGAAGAAGCTGGTGGTGAACTACTTCTATGCATTCATGAGGAAGAACTGCAGAGGAGGTGTTGCAACGATGAAGGTGCCTCACATGAACATATTGCAAGTTGGTATGACTTATATGGTTTGATTAATATTTCTTGTGTCCTCATTCAACACTTGTTATTGATTATTCATTGTATTTCGAAGCATCTTGTAATGATATAAATATATACATATTTTTGGTTGTGGGTATGCTGGATTTTTCTACAACAGATCACTCATGTTTCATTTCTAGAGATGTACTTCCTCCGTCCCATTCTTCTTGTCACATTTCCTTTTTTGACAATAATTAACAAATAAAAAGTATGTGGATCCCATATGTACCACACCATCCGACACTCATCAACTCTATTTTATTAATCTATGTGCCCAAAAGAAAAGGGATAAGAAAAATGGGACAGAGGAGAGGGAGTAACTTTTTAGATGAATTTGAAGCAATACTAGCTTTTGGGGTTAGGGTTTGGGCATTCGGGTACTTATTATTATTATTATTATTATTATTCTTTTTTTTTTTTTTTTTTTTTTTGGTGTGTTTGTTTTGGAGCTATTGAATCTTTTTTATCCCGTCTTGGGCCAACGCTAACTTACCCATATTATTGGTTACCATTGTCTGATAAAAATAGGAGTTTCATCATTTCGAAAGCCCAACATATATATCTTTTGCCGACTTATAGGAAATTGAGAAAAAGCAACACGTGATTCAGGGCTTTCAGACTTAAAAATGGGACCCGTTTGAAAAATAATTATTCTTTTCTTGATCATAAATCACGTCGTCATATTTTCGAGTCAAAAAATATGTGTGGACAAGAAGAAAAAAAAGAATTTAATTTACATGAGAGTTGAATGTTGATTAGTCGTCCGCATACTTAGGAGTCGCCAGGTCAAATTTAAGTACCAAATAACTCACTATTATATAGCAATAAAATCACGAGTCAAATTTAAAATGTGTATTCTTTTCACAAAAAATGATGGACTTGATTTGGAATTTTCAGAATTACACAAGACATATGACATGTCTTGAGAGTAGAGACGCCATTTCTATCACAACTCCATTTGTTGAGTGCATTAATATGAGAATCCAATTTCGAGCAATGAGATATGTTCGTGTTTAATTTGTATAGATAAATAACATTTAATGAAAGCCAACATGTGTTCCTACAATATCAAATAATGTAGAAAACTGGAAGAGAAAAAGGTCAATAAATACATTTCCACAAGACAATGGAAAAGGATCTTGAGGTAACATGTTCCACAAATGTTCACTTAAAGGGCCTAGTAAAAAATTTTGCAGAATAGGGACAAAATGGGATGTCCCAATTATGAAATTTGGACTAATTTCCCATGCTCGTGTAAAATAATAATCCACGGTGTGATGGAAATTGACCGAAAATTCCAAAATGTTGTTTTATGGGTAGCAACTAACAAGCCTTACATAGTGGTGTCAATTTCTTGCATCGTTAATCTTGTTGACTGCTCAATTAGGATAAGAGTCACACTGCACTCAAAAATTAGGTCATGGAATAAAAAGAAAGAAAATTAGGTACGAATTAATTTTGCTTCCCAATTGGAACTTTTAATGGGCCCAATTGGAAAAAGATTTAGGTGTTGATTCAAAGATAAAGTAAATAATCTAAAAGCCTTTGGTTTGTGATTGGAGGCTTGGAGCAGGTAATATAAAGTCTATGAGAAATTATGAAATATTAGAGGTCGGTAATAATTTTTAAATCGTTGAATAAGTAGGAGTTTAATTTGAAGATTACTTTATCATTTTGAAGATGGGAATCCACATCTTGGCCTACTTTTGCGACATATTTGTTGTCATCAAGGTCCACATGTTTTGATTTTATATATACACGATGTTTTCTAGAAGTCTGTAGATAATTTTTTTGTAATATAATTAGATTTTGTTTTCATTCGTGAAATATTATATTATTTGGATAAAGATATACATTGTTTTTAGGAGGGATGAGATTATAATTAACACAGACTAATGAAAAAGAAAAAAGAAAAAAGAAATTTATAGAACATTTTTTTTTTCTCAAAAGTGTTTGTGTTTACTCAAAAGTTTGGTACTCATAATATTTAATCATTGATCTCGGTTTTGAAACGTTGTGCATGTGTAATTTTAATCCTTTGTTATACTATGTATATTTATAAGTTTTTATACAGAACTAATAGATGATAAATAAAAAATGAATTAAATTGCTACGGACTTTGTTTTTAGAACCAAATACTAGTATTAATTAAGTTTACAAATATTAATCTATATTATTGTTTTTGTATTTTCTTTTTCCTGATGTTGCAATTTCCACCAACTCCTGTGCTTCATGGGGCCTATACAATAATGATTACAATGATAAATTAATCACTCACGTTGAAATAAACAAATGTCGAATACGGTATATTTCAATTTGATTCTGTAAAGGAACATATTATGTCTGAAGTGAGGGCCAAATCATATACTCCATCTCCCACTATGAATCCATCATCTTATTTGTGACCTAATCAATTTGCTGTTAGCAGATTTTGACGTTTCACCTAATTTATTGATAAATGCAGTTGTTTACACCATATTAGGCCTTATTTTTTATATATACGCAGCCGTCGTTCAACTTCGTCCAACGCATGCTTTTACCATTTATCACACCATTGTGCGGATCATTTTGAATAATAGCACTATTTAATTCTTTATTTCTTTATTTTACTTTTTCTACTTCTTACACGAAACTTTTATTTAACTACTAATAATATGGATAATTTCCCGATATTACATGTTTTCTTCAATTCACCATTAACATATATAGTTATCATCGAATAAAATCTCATAAAATATATAGCTCGTTGATTAATTAGTACTTTTTTCCCCTTATTAATTATGGATACAAATTATTTGATGTGATCATATATACACACACAACTTATACCCAATATATAAAAGAGTTCTAAGATATCTTGGCATGTCTTGCGATTATAGTATCAAAAATGATAGTATATAAAATATCATGTGATTTGACAAGTACGACTGACATTAAAAGAACCCTTATAATATATATGCCTTAGATATTACTTTTCTACTAAGAAATTAAAAAATTTCTTTTTTTTTTCTTTTATAAAAAAATGGTTAGGCTATTTTTTCTGAAAAGTTGTTAGGCCAATAATTATTGGTCGTGAAACATCGATAACCAATTTGCTATCTAGTGGCTCATAAGTCCTTCATATGTATAAAAGGACACTAATTAAATAATTGTGTTGATTAATTCTTCATATCCTCTTATTTGTATTTAATAGCTGGCATTCTTTTGGAATAAAATAGCTGGAAATTCTTTGATTTATAGTAGCTCAAAATATCTATGGCAAAAAATGTTTAGATTTTTGTTTTGTGTGGAGACCGATTATTTCTGATAATGGAAGCTAGTGCCTGCCCTGACTACACACGTATAGTGCATAAATGTGAAAGTGTGTTAGCTAAAAGCTTTCACAAATGATTCTTCAAGATTTATAAAGAAAAAGACCATGAATAGGAAAACAAAAAATTAAATGAAAATAAATAAAGAATTTGTCGATTGTTTGATGCCTTGCCTTTTAGTCAATTGAACGCCCTCTGTCTCTCTCTTATTTTCTGTTCGAAAAGTCAATGGATGAGAAATATTAATATATACTAGTACTAGATTACTAGTAGTATTTTTTTCATGTTCTTGATAGCTTTCATGGGAAAATTTATGCCATTAGAAAATTAAGAAATGTAATACTACTATTTATGGTCAATAGTGAACAAAATCATACAAATTTACGTAACTTGCGATTTTGACTAAAAAATGTTTTTATGTGCGTGTGATATTATGCACAAATATTTTGATTGTTGAAAATTGTTACGTACATATATAATTTAGAATATATATTTTCTTATAGAATTTTAGGATTTCAAATTTAACGTTTCTCAAATCATTTGGTTTGGGGAGGGGGGGGGGGTGCGGAGTTGGAATTAGTAGTTGTATCAATTGATTTACAAATATAAATAAATAAATAATCATGCATGAATTTGCAAAAATATTAAATAGATCTTATTTAAGTCACAAATTACGTTGGATTTTGCGTGTGTGAATGTGATTATGGGAATGATCTTTTAGTGGTAAACGTGAAAAGCAAAAGGTTCACCCCCACTTTATGTTTCTGTAATTTGGGTCCACGGCTGGTTATGCTAATTAAATAGTGATTTTTGATAAATAATTTCTAGTAAAGGTGATAAGTAGCAAAGAGCAACTGCTACGAAATGCAGGGTCACATCTCGAGAAGTGAGATCGCATATATAAAAATAAAATCCCAACAAATGCATAAACAATAACAAAAGTAAATTGAACATAATTGAGTCTCCTTTTTTCAATTTTTTTCATTTATGGTTTCCCTAGAGCACCAATAATAGAGCTTTATAAAATAGTAAACCGTCAAAATCAAATGTTAAGGCGTCGTTGTTGTTATCTTCTTCTTCCTCGATCGTGTTGGCCCCCTTTTGCAGATTTGTGTGCTTTTACTACACTAGTTTATAATATCGGTTTAAGCACTATCTAATTACAAACTAAATTCAATTGGGAAGCTGTATGATTTTCCTTTTTTTACAAGGTACTATGGGTTCAAAACACATATTTTTTTATAAATGTAAGGATCTCTTATCGATTAGTACTACTATATGTCTATATAAATATATATGGTGTTCTGTATACCACTTCCTATTTCAAATTACATGACGTATATTAATTGGTTACTATACTAAGTTACACACTTATACTCATATCAAATGAAAGTTTTGATAGTATAGGCACATTATAAGGATTGCAATTGTAATAGTGATAACAATAATATCTATAAAACAAAAAGAAATGTATATGAGATTCCTTTTAATTTCACTATATACTAGTATAATTTAAACAAAAACCTTCACGCTGGATCGCTGGATCTGTGTGTATTCGAAGTATTTAAGGAGTCCAAATTTCTGAATATTATGAAGTTCCAACTCAAATGGTTTGAATCTTTATTTTTTAAAAATAAAATCTCTAATTAAAACTCAAGACATTTGTGTGTTGATCTATAGAAAAGACTTAAATATATGCTAAACGTAATTTATTTTATGGAAATGTTAAACTTAATTATTAGGCATGTGATCATTTGAATAACGACAAAATATGCTTGACAAACATATTAATAATTAATAATCTTAAATAAATACAAGTATCTGCCTTCAACAAAAACGGCATCTAAAAATGTTGTAGCCTACAACTACAGTTTAGTTTTAGTAAACGGCATTGGGATTAACCTTTCAATTGTTCATTGGTTAAAAGTTTGCATAACTATACTTATAAATCTTGACCCTTCACTAACCCCAAAAAAAGGGCTTTTTTATTTTATTTATTTTATTGAGGTAAGGCAAACAAAAACTGTTAAATTATACGTTACAAAATAAGGCAGGCTCTAATTTGATGTAGGAGGTTCTTTTTTCCTTACAGAGAAGTAGGTTTTTTTATAGAGGCTAATTAAGTAGGTTTCAATAGTATTAATTAGGAGTTCTTAATTACTAGGTCTTTGGTCGTTGAAATGTTGGTAATCTATTAAAGTAGCTCTGTTTCGCTTTCGCGTGGGTTGTGCTTCCATTAAAATAAATAAATTGATTTAAAACTTATTCCAAATGGCAAATATTGATCACAATAATATATATATAAAGAAATAGAGAAAAAACCCATTAACCTAATTTTAAACACCCAAAATATTAGGATAACTGCTGGTTCACCAAACTCACATAAGTTTCTCGCCACGCAACAACTTTAATTCGTGAAAAAGGTTTGTTTCGTAAAGCTACCAAAAGAAAAAAGGTAAAATTTCTTGAATTAGAAAAATACAAATATAAAAATTGGGAAATAGTAGTAAATCATCTAACCCTCACTTTCAGTATCTTCAAGAGTCAACCAAATTACAGAGCAAATTGAGCAACAAATGAAGAAGACTTTTGAATAATCCACAGAGAAGATCCATATATTAATATCTATTGTCTGCTTGAAGCACACGTCTACACGTTCCCTGCTTTCCCTCTCTCTCTAATACGTGGAGCAGTGCGTGTGTGTGTGTGATGCGCGAGATCACTCCCACAAATAAACTAAACTCAAACAAACAAAATTCAGGCACACAAAAGGCCATCCCGCAAAGAAACCAAGAAAAAACCACCTACTCACATGAGCTATATCTCACTTACCTCAACAAAAAGAATTAGTTTTCCACTCTAATAAATGGAAAGTGGGAAGTTTCTTTTGAGGCTCACAACCGAAATATTCTCCACACTCTTTATGCTCTCTGCATCCATTTCCAAGTGCCTACAAATAATATTTTCTTAGTTTCCCTGTCTCATTTTTTTCTCTCTGGAGGTTGTTGATCTGTGGCACATTTTTTAGGTACTATTCGAATAAATTATCCATTTCTGTGGTTGTGTTGTGTTGTATAATTTCCTCTGTGTGTGTGTCAGTATGTGTTTTGTTGGGAGTTCTCTACTGGGGAGGGTGGTTTGGAGAAAGGGTCATGGTTGAAATTCTTGAATTTGCAGTGGGCATGATTTTCTTGAATTTCTGAGGGCATTTCCATGGATCTTGAAAGCGGGTTTCATCATAATCATGTAAAGGTGAGTTTTTTTATTTTCTTGTGCTTGAGATTCTTTTGTCAATAAAGTTGCAAACTTCGAACTATTTGAGCATTTTTTTTCTCATGCCCTTGTTCTTATATGATTGGATATTTGTATTGGTGGATTGCAGAGAGAGTCTTGGAGAACTGTATTTACATTGGCTTATCAGAGTTTAGGTGTAGTTTATGGGGATTTGAGCACATCCCCCTTGTATGTTTACAAGAGCACCTTTGCTGAAGATATTGAACATTCTGAGACAAATGAAGAGATCTTTGGAGTTCTGTCTTTCATATTTTGGACATTGACTTTAGTCCCTCTTCTGAAGTATGTGTTCATTGTGCTGAGAGCTGATGACAATGGTGAAGGGGGCACATTTGCATTGTATTCACTCTTGTGTAGGCATGCCAAAGTCAACTCATTGCCTAGTTTCCAGTCGGCCGATGAGGATTTGTCGACTTATAAGAAGGATATAACGAGCCCTGCTCCGTCAACTGTTAGGGCAAAGCTTAAGTCCACTTTGGAGAAATACAGAGTGTTGCAGAGAGTTTTGCTTCTATTGGCTCTGCTTGGTGCTTGTATGGTGATTGGAGATGGCATATTGACTCCGGCAATTTCTGGTATTGCCTCACACTTCTTGTTGGTTTTAAGCAAGAATTAAGTCTTTGGGAGTTTGTAAGCATTCATATGAGTAATCGTTTTGAGGTGTTATTGCAGTTTTCTCGGCCGTTTCTGGTGTCGAACTTGCCATGGCTAAGGAGCATCATAAATGTAAGATTTGTGGAAATCTATATTTTAGCTTTTATATTTATTGGGTCTCTTGAATTGAAGTTTACTGTAACAGCTAATTAGTATTCATGCCTTCATTATTCACTTATTAAAACTGTTTATTGTTTTGCTTTAGGGTTGGCCGGTTGGGACATGATTTAGAATGAATAGTGATGTGTGAATATTATGGTCTGGTTCTTTATTTGTTGAGCCGATTGTTCTGCCTGCAGTTTCTTTCCCCATGGGAAAACCATTTTTTTTTTCAAAATGATATATGTTGATGAAAAAGCTATAATTTACCTTTCACAACATGGCTGAAAATTTAGTAGGATAGACAAGTTTGGGATATTAGTATTGTTTAAGGCTTGAATATATTTTCTCACAAAATTTGGTACCCGTACGACTCAACTCCGACCTTCCTTAATTGCTTGCTGTTGCTGATTGCTGCTTCAAAATGCAATGAGAGGCTTCAACAAACACCAGTTTCTAAAATGACTTGATGGTTCTTTTAAGCATTATGGCATGTATACTACAGGAAAATGGTTGGAACAAATTCGACCAATATAAGAAGTTGTGCTAGAGTAAATGTTTTCTATCACAGAAGAAAATGATGATTGTAGACGTATAGTTATATTCATCATGGATATGATTAGAAAACACCAACTGTTTCTATACTATATATTTATTTAGAACCTGGATATCATATTTATGAGTTGATAAACGTTTACATGCTAAATTTTCTTGTCTTACCTCGGCATGTTTCTTTACTATGTTGTAATTTTCTCTTAAAATCATAATCTTGCAGACGTAGAAGTCCCAGTTGCATGTATCGTACTGATAGCCTTGTTTGCCCTTCAACATTATGGCACCCACAGGGTTGGATTCTTGTTTGCACCCGTGGTCATAACATGGCTCTTGTGCATCAGTGCTATCGGTTTATACAATATTTTCCACTGGAACCCTCACGTATATCAAGCTCTCTCCCCATACTATATGTATAAGTTTCTAAAGAAAACCCAACGAGGCGGTTGGATGTCCTTGGGAGGAATCCTACTCTGCATCACAGGTAAAAATATAAGTACTTGGTACAGGCTGCAATGTTTTCCTTCCATCATCACAAGATTGTCTTTAACACTTGGTCCGAAATTTCCAGGTTCGGAAGCGATGTTTGCAGATCTCGGGCACTTCTCTCAGCTTTCAATAAAGGCACGTACACTAATATTCGAAGAAGCCTTTTCAAATTTACATATCAATCTATATAGTGAAAAGGACGGCTTGTCTAACATTTATGTGTCATGGAATTGCAGATAGCCTTCACATCTATTGTCTATCCGTCACTGGTCCTCGCGTACATGGGGCAAGCTGCTTATCTTTCGATGCACCACGATTTTCAAAGTGATTACCATATTGGCTTTTATGTGTCTGTACCTGGTACTACCTTCAACTGCTGCTCCTCAAAAGTATTAACAATACGAATATTAAAGAATTTCTTCTCACGGATTTATCTCCCATTTATGTATTAGAGAAACTGAGATGGCCGGTGCTGGTGATTGCTGTTATGGCTGCAGTGGTTGGAAGCCAGGCCATTATAACCGGGACCTTTTCCATCATAAAGCAGTGCTCTGCTCTCGGGTGCTTCCCAAGAGTCAAAATAGTGCACACATCGTCAAAAACGCATGGACAGATATACATACCGGAGATCAACTGGATTTTGATGGTCCTATGCTTGGCCGTCACCGTCGGTTTTAGGGACACTAGACGGCTTGGTAATGCTTCAGGTATGACATACATAGAAGATCATGTAAAGATGCTGATCTTAACTAGTCTTGATACTCTTTTCTATTCGATTTCCTCGATTTCTTATCTTTCTTTCCATTTAGGTCTAGCAGTGATAACTGTCATGCTCGTGACTACGTGCTTGATGTCTCTCGTTATCGTTCTATGTTGGCACCACAACGTGCTCCTCGCCATCTGCTTCGTCTTGTTCTTTGGGATGATTGAAGCATTATACTTTTCGGCTTCCCTTATCAAGTTTCTCGAAGGAGCTTGGGTGCCAATCGCCCTCTCGTTGACCTTCATGATAGTAATGTGTGTCTGGCATTACGGAACATTAAAGAAATACGAGTTCGATGTCCAAAACAAGGTTTCCGTCGACTGGCTCCTCGGCCTCGGTCCTAGCTTGGGCATCGTACGCGTGCGTGGAATCGGCCTCATCCACACGGAGCTCGTCTCCGGTATCCCAGCCATCTTCTCCCACTTCGTCACGAACCTCCCCGCCTTCCACCAGGTTCTCGTGTTCCTTTGCGTCAAATCGGTCCCCATTCCCCATGTCAAACACGAGGAGCGGTTTCTGGTCGGGCACATCGGTCCGAGAGAGTACCGCATGTACCGATGCATTGTCAGGTATGGATATCGCGACGCCCACAAGGACGACCTGCAGTTCGAGAACGACCTCGTGTGCAGCATCGCGGAGTACATCCGGACAGGAAGCACGGAAATGAACGGTAAGGACAAGGATGTGAGGACGCCGAACGAGGACATGATCGTGGTGGGGACGCCTTCGACTCATCTGCATGGGATTCAGCTATGCGAGGACGAAGGGGGGAATCTGGACATGGCCGGGACGTCGGAGCGCCGGGAGATACAGTCACCTCCTCCGGCCGCGGCCATGAAGGTGAGGAAGAAGGTTAGGTTTGTGATCCCGGAGAACCCGAAGATCGACCGGGGCACGAAAGAGGAGCTGAGGGAGCTGATGGATGCAAGGGAGGCTGGCATAGCCTATATATTGGGGCATTCATATGTGAGGGCTAAACAAGGATCAAGTTTGATGAAGAAGTTGGTCATAAATTGTGGTTATGATTTTTTGAGAAGGAATTGTAGGGCTTCTACTCTTGCTTTGAGCTCACCTCATTCTTCAACATTGGAAGTAGGAATGGTGTATCATATATGAGTTGCAGAGGATGATGATGTCTCACTTTGTACATTTTTTTTTTTTTTCTTTTTTTTTCTTTTTTTATAATAGATAGGAAGTTTTACATGTGTTGCTGAGGATGAGTCAGTGAGAAATATGTAGTGTCAACTGATCACATTTTGTTTAGATTAGTAAGTTTTAACTACACCCTGCTTCAAATTTCACCTTCTGAGCTTTCTTTATTGTTATTATTTTTGTTTCTCGGTTGATGGTTGAGCTTGAAACACTCTTAGTAGTCATCGACTTTGATATTTTCTTATTTTTTTTTAGCAAGACTTTGATATTATTTTTATTATACTATTATTTCGTTGAAGACAAACCTACCTGGCATGTCGTCTTCATGTGAGAACATTTGAGGATCACCCACAGTTTAGGTTAATTAAGTTCCAATTAGGGTTTTTATGGTGGCTAGATAGAAATAATTCAAGCTAATCTATAATTTTATTTAAATAGATGGACTCATTTTGGACTTATTTGATCATTTATCTTTGAAGCATACAATCTTAGTATGTAATTATATATTGGGCCTATGAGTTCTATATTGGGCCTACGAATATTGGGCTGAATATAATAAGGCAAATTAAATTCCCGAATATATGAGAAGACGAGTACGAGAATTTCTTGTAGGAGATTCCCCTAAAAAACAAAACAAGATCTTGTAGATAATTAAGTGAGAGTTCAACAAGTGGAAGTTAATAAATTGTCTTTTTTCTGTAGTTATACTTAATATGTATTGGTTGTAGAAAATAGGAACGTGACGAATATCGTAATATTCATAGGAACAATGAGGCCTACATTAAATGATTATAAAAAAGAAATACCGTAGCTTATTTTGTTGAATTGATTCTCAAGAGTATTATTCTATTATTCACAACATGTATGAAGTGTAGATAAGAAAATGTGCATAGCATTTGGAATAAATTTGATTTACTATACATTTATGATTCCAAAAATGGGATGGGGAATAATATTATATGCGGAAAATGGAGGGTAAGGCATTAAAGAGTTACGAAGAAGATAGAGGCGATTCAAAAAATTGAACCCCACCACTTTATCTAAATAGACCAAACAAAAACCGTGGCATGAAATGCCAGCCAGTATACAGCAGGTCAGCAAACGCGGCTCCACAATTTATCTAAAATATAAATAAATCAAGGATTTATTTAGTTTTATTTTTTGGAGTTGGCACCTATGCTTATCATGTCCCCTCTCTAAACCTCCTTTCTAAACATAGAGCTAGACTTTACTTCATAAATTTATGAAATGATAAAAAATTAAATTATATACATAACTTTCGACGTAGAATAAAATAGATTTTGAGTTCAATTTTTTTAATATCTTCCCTCCAGGACTCAAAAAATGAGATCGTGTTACTTGGAGCTATATGATTGTAATTCGCATCCATAACCATGTAGTGATGTACAATTGTTTTCGCATAAAGTCACTACGTACACATGGAAAAATCTTCCTTTTTACAAAAAAAATTGAATTTATTATAAGAAGATAGAAATGTCATGGCTCATACACTTTTCTCAAAAATGGAAAGGAAATCCTCGTACAAATACAAAGACAAAAAGCATAAGAAAACAAAAGAAAACCAAGGAAGCCGTAACATGTCGAAATCTTAGTCAAAGCAAAGGGTTGCAAAATTTGATTGGAACAATGACGGCTCCTACTCTAAATAACCAAAATTGGTGAGAATTCTAGATTAAATGTAAATTCCGAAATCTTCGAAACAAACAGTAATAAGCATAGTTTTGAAATAGATCCGATAAAAAGGAGTCCCTGCACTCAGAATGAAGGAAGGATACTATCTTCAGAAAAGGGACGAACACCATCATGGGAGAGAAAAGTAAATGAGATTTTTTTATTCGACTTGGAATGTACTTCTCTCGTAAGCGTAAAAGCTTTCCAGCCGAAAAATAGTTACCGATCGAATAAAGGCTGCTATTTTACAGTGTTGCCGTGGAAATAATTTGGGAAAGTGATACAAAACCAAGATTGAAGATGATTTGTGGGGCACCAGAATATTGGAGATTTGTAATAAATTGAAGACTTTGCAAGTGGCATAATGAATGTAACATGCATGTCAATATGGTTCAATTGCTCTACCAATATGTCCATATGCATTGCAACTTGCAAAACTTCACACACTTAATTCAAAGAATGTTCCAATTATTCTCATTCCTCTCTTATCTAAGACTCAATTAATGCCAACATGCAAAAGAACACAAGATCAGTTACTTGAGTTCAACGTCATTAATCCATTCCAAAAATAAGTGCATCAAACGTAATGTCAACTTTAAAAGAAATGTGCGTGTTTTTTCTATCTCGTCGCGTCATATATACATATATAATGTCATTATTTTGAGTTCAATGTATATGATTTTGTATACTTGTATCTAGTAAAAAGAAGGAGAATTGTTTTGGACTAATATATATATATATATATAGTTTTAGTAAAATCTTGCTCCTGATGCAAAAACTTCAATCAAATTACGGAGAAAGAAAATCAATTTTTCTTTTACCTCCACGACTAGATCACTTTCAATACTTTTTTTCTCCTCATACGAAGTTTCATTTTCAAGTTTATAAAATAAGTCAATGGGAGAAATTTCTTACTTCAACGCAACTAAAGCAGAACCTCTGCTTTTTTACTCTATAATTTACGTACATGTATAATAGTATAGGTACAAAATCTTGTTACTTCTTTATCAATTTTGTTAATTGCCTACCATTTAGGCAATTAACGGATTCAAGTCATAGACGTGTAAGTGTATGAGAATTTTTTTCGTCGATTAACAAAATAATTTGAAAATTGCATCACGGTGGTTTCGAATCTGAGATTTTCGCCTCACGTGTCAAAACAACATGCGCACACGAATTTATGTACGTGATAATTGTTTATTATTATAGTCAAATGATAATGATATTTTTTTTCTTTTAGCATGCATCAAAATAGAAAAACGGAAAAAGGGTGATATGAAAATCCGAGCAAAGAGAATGATGTAAAAGAAAACTGGCTGCTACCTGTTTATAATTATGCACACAACACACACACAAATAATTGTGTGTGTGTGTGTTGGCCTAGTGGTAGGAGGTTAATGCCCGGGGCCAAAGGTCCCGGGTTCGAGTCCTCCGTGACGCAGCCTTTAAAATTTCTGCATTTATTTAAAAAAAAAAAAAATCCCAACTTAATTTTTCAAACTATTTCGTATCGTGGACATAATTGTGAGATCAAACAATAATACATACAACAAATAATTGCAACTCAAGTCCCAAAGTTCCTAAGTTGTTGCAAATAAGATGTTACTTAGAGACTTATAGCGCTTTGATAAAGCACAACTTGTACATTTATTGTAAATTTTCCTCTTTTATTTTTCTAAAGAATTTGGAGTTGAGATTTAGATAACCATTAACATTGTGGCTTATAATTGATTGATGTTTTTGAAACCCGTCGTCTAGATTTGTTTCATATATTGTCAATTTCATCATCTAATGTTCAACAACTGCATAATTGAATCGAAAATTGGTCTTCATTTTTTTGTGTCAAAGACTATGAAGAGAATTAAAACCAATAATGCCTCCTAGAATTTTCGTTACCACACTTCTAATTCGTTTGATTACCCGTACGAGATTTTAGGAAAAGTTGAAAAATCGTGTAAAATGATGGTAAATTTATATATTATGTGAATAATAAAAATATCATAAAAAATCGAATTTAGCATGACACTTCAAAATGAAAAACGAGTCAATTTTAATGGGACGGACAGAATAATATCTTAATCCCATTTCGGAAAAAATGAAAAGATGGGAACATTATCGAAAACACTTTAAAGCCTAATCTTAAAATGCAAGTGAATAAAATCTGAATTGGTCTTAAAATGAAATATGAGCTGAAAAAGCGGTAGAGGTTTCTTGGAAGATGCGGTTGGAAGTTGGAACATTCGAGTTTAAAAGGTGCAAATGAAAAAAAAATAAAAAAAAATAAAAGGTGTGGGGCCCGGAGAAAGGGGATTGCGACGAGCAGCCCACACGCCATCTAGCCTGCCCGAAAAATACGGCCTTCCGGATAAAGTCGGACCCACGTGCCCCTCATCTGCTGACGTAGACAGTTTTTGGTCGACGTGTTGTGTGCTGATTGGATCGTCGGCGTCGATGTGGGTGGAAAGCGTCGGTGAGGTGGGTGGATGAGGAAAATGGAAATTGTGAATCCAAAAATATCGTTGTCGGGAGACTCATAATTGTCCGCTTTGAGCAACCGCGTGCCACTCAAGACCTAATATAACACTTATTTACGCTTATGCCACTTATTTTTTCGACTTTACTTTTTTGGGGGGGGGGGGGTAATATTACAATGTTGGCCTTTCCCATTTTATGTTCTTCCTTTTTCCAGTAATCAATCACTCGAGTTAATCAAATAAACAAATAATACTCCTCGAATATATCATTTTTTGGTCATTTTTGTCATTTATAAAAAGTGTATCATTTTTTTACAATTTTTATATTTCAAGCTTAAAATCACTCATTATTTATCAAAAAATCACCTCATTATCTTTTAATTCAACATGGTTGGATTTGTGCTCCACTAAATTTTTTGCCGCTAATAATGTATTTTTTTGTAATTTAAATATCTGCTAAATTTCTATTAAAATTCGTATCGTACGTCAGTGATACATTTTTAGTTGAGGTATGGAGTATTAATAGTTTATTGCAACAGTGATCTAAAATGCACTGGGAGATTACTACTACACAAAATTATCAATTACTTGTCAAATCATTAAATACTCATTTGTTTTCGCCACATAGAATAATAAAATAAAGTTGATGAATGTGAGATGGTGAAGCCCACATAAGACCCATATATTTTCCGTGAATAAATTTTTGTCAAAAGAAGAAATGAGACAAGAAAAATGAGACGAGTTAATAATTTGTGTCTTGTCCTTCATAAATATTGTTAAGCTTCTATTCAATTTCATAAATACTGTTAAATAAGACCCATATGCTTTCTGTCTATTCAACTGTTAAGCTTCTATTCAATTTCACTTGACGCATTAAATATTATTTTTTTTATCATTTTCAAATATATTTATTTTCTTTGTAGTGATTTTAATATTACAAAATAATAAAATTTATAATTAG